>NDGN011006009.1:0-10899 GCA_002564285.1 Tympanoctomys barrerae | reverse complement strand
GATAGGAAGAACGAATATTTTGAAAATGGCCCTACTTCTAAAGTTGTTATACAGATTCAATGCAATCACGATTAAAATACCATTAGCATACCTCGCAGAGCTAGAGAAAACTCGCCTCAAATTCATTTGCAGCCTGAGGAGACCCAGAATATCAAAAGTAATTTGGGGCAACAAAGGAAAAGCAGGTAGTAATTTAATCTCTGACCTGAAATTATACTGTAAAGATACTATGATAAAATCAGCATGTTACTGGCATAGAGACAGTCCTGATGATCAGTGGAATAGATTAGAAGATCCAGATTCAACTGCAAACACACTCAGCCACTTTGTCTTTGACTAAGGAGCCAAGCATGTTCCATGGAAAAAGGATAGCTTTTTAATAAATGGTGCTGGAAAAAAAATGGCTTTCCAGATGCAGAAAGCAAAAACTAGAGCCACGCCTATCACCATGGACAAAGTTGCAGTCAAGATGTATCAAAGATTTAAATATTAAAACAGAAATACTAAATCTTATGGAGGAAAATAGAGGTAGAAATCTTAAAGATATAAATGTAGGTAGAGAGTTCATTGAACAAAAGCAAAGCTACACGGGAAATACTTTAAAGAATCAATAACTGAGATCTCATATTTTTGGAAAGTTTTTGCACTTCAAAGCAAATCTTCAACAGTGTAAAAGAAAGCCTACAAACTGCAAAAATAGTATAACTGTCAATCCAACAAAAGTCTTGTATCATCTTGAACGTATAAAGAATTTTTTTTAATCAGACCCCCCAACTGAAAAACCCAATTCAAAAATGGGCATCTGGGATGAATACATACTTCTCAGAACAAGACATACAAATGCAAAGGAAACATATCAAAAATGTTCAACATCATTGGTCATTCAAGAATTGCAAATTGAAACAGCACTGATATTCCATCTCACCCCAGAAAGAATGGCTAACATCAAGAAGTCAGCCAACAATTAATGTTGGAGGAGATCTGAAGAAAAAGGATCACTTTCTTTGTTGGTGGGAATGCAACCTGGTAAGTTGCTATGGAAATCACTGTGGAGATTCCTTCAAAAGCTAGGATTGGAGATCCCATTCAAGCCAGCTATTCCACCCTTGGATTTTTTTCAGAAGAACTGAACTCATACCACAGCTATATATGTGCAGCCATGTTTACAGCAGTGCAATTACTCATAGTGAAATCCTGAAAAAAAAAACCCAGATGCCCATCAAGAATGAACAATGGATAAAGAAGATGTCGTATTTTTACACTACGAGGTACTACTAAGCTATAAAAACAGGATAAATTTGAGTCTTTTGTGAGTAAATGGATGCAACTAGAGAGAATAAATGAAATAAATCAGACTGACATGTGTAAGCATCATATTGTCTCTTTACTGTGAGAACCTGAAAGAGAAAAATGAAATGTGAACAGTACAGTAGATACTAGGAAAAAGGAATGAACTTATTCAAAAGGAAAGAGTCACTGAGTTGAATAGAAGGACAGGAGAGGTAGTTTGGGAAAGAGATTTATCTGTTTATATAGCGGGGGTGGTTTGAACAACTACTGTGCACATCTTCTGGTCTATGAAAGAAGCAGATAATAATTTATCATGTCCTCTTTTTCAGTTTTTTGTACTTTTTCCTCTTCTTAATTTATTATACATTTCTGGGTTTTTTTCTTATTTTACATTCACATATCTGGTCATAGTAATAACTGGCTGGAAGACACTATGTATTACAACATAAGTGAAATTCATATTACTTTGTTAGTGAAATTCTTTATCACTTTTAATTTCTTTTGTCTTAATTCTAATTTGTACTGTCTTTAATAAAAAGAAAATTTAAAACAATGTTTCATGCTTAAGTTAGTGCCAGCGAAGGCATCCAGCAGGAAGGCAGAGTGACAGCAGGCACAAGTAGTGGTTGCGCACAATGTCAATGGCTACAGGGCCAGAGCATCCTTGATTGTTGCAGAAGGGAAATGTGAATGAGAGCTTCAATTCCTACTAACATCTCATCCAGTCCCTAGGCTGTTGAATAAAAGCAACCTTATCCATAATAAATTGAAAATGTAGGATCCTGAAATAGACTCAAAATCCAAAGCCAGCTGCACTTGGAAGACATCTCTGGGATGTCATTATTTTCTAGGTGTACTTATTGATAACAATAAAAACTCCTGCCATAAGCAATTTATAAGCATCAAATGAGAAACTAAACTTTAGAAACATTGAAAATGAGAGGACACTTATGCACAGTTCAACCATAGACTTGCAGCTCACCAAAGACAAACCCAGGGTGCAATGAGATTTAACAACCCAAAAGTGAATGACTTGGATTCTGTGAAGTGTTAATAGTGGAAGTGACAAAGTAGATCCAAGGAGGTACAGAAAAAAATTATATCAGAAATAATCTGTCAGATAACTACAGAGATACTGGCCATATTTAAGCAAAAATGATGAACTCACAATAGACAAAAATGAAATTCAGAATCATTAGCAAATCCCAGGAAAAGTGGTACTCATGCCCCACACAGTCTTTGGAAAGGCTCACTACAAAGAGGAAACTTTTAATTGTTTCTAGGGGTTTGGAAAATAGGAAAACTTTTCAGATACACAACACCAAACACTATGCTGTCATTAATGCCACGGGAGAAATGTCATTTCTGTCCTGTGGGGAGATGAGGTCACAGAATCATCCATGCTTATCTATGTCTGGCCATCTCCCACCTATACCTACAACAGCCAATGTAACCATCACCCTGACTTCACCATGCTGCTCTCAGCAAGAGCTCAGGTGAGTGTCTTCCCTTTCAGTCTCAGAGCAGTCTGCAAAGGAGCAAAAGCAACGGGTGCTGGAAAATTCCGTTTTCTGGAGATGGCTGTCTTCTTAAGACGAGACTCATCAGCCCAAAGCCACATGCAACAAAGTTGTCCTGAGGTGGGGGCAGAGCTCATGGGCAGAATCTAGGGCCATGGCCCTATGCTGAGCCCCATGACTGATGATGCTGCAATGTAAGGTAGATGCTGTGCCACTGAGCTCTATTCCTGGCCCCTCATGCTCCAACAACACTCTGCTCAAGGACACTGGAACTGGGTAAAGGCAAAAATGAAGTCTTAATTTCATGTTATTGGCACTTTTATTTGGAAGAGAAATACTTTTTCTGGTAAATCTTTTTTAAGTCATAAAATATTTGTAATTATTATGTTTCCACATAACTGCAATCACTTGAAAATGTATACAATGGAGTTGATTGTGATATCCAATTCTCTGTGTAAAAATTCAAGGGATAATGCTAGATATAATGTTCTTACTGATGTGTGGTGTTCTTAATTAATTATGTTTTTACTGTAAATATGACAGTCTATGAAATTTGGCTAAATTTTTAATTGGAAGAAATTATAAATATTAGTGTGCAATATTTCTTCATTATTTTTCAAAAACAAAGAATATACAAAAACAAACATCTTCAACTATTGTTTTGATTACACTTTTACTAATGTTCTTTCTCTCTTACATATCAAGATGTATCTTCACAACCTTTGATGCCCATGATCATTTACGTTGATGTGTTGATTTTAATATTTTCCAAATCACATGACAAGTAGGACTTCACTTATTTGTATAAAACTTCAGAACAAGAATTTTTAACAAGATTCATTAAGTTTATTCCATAATATCTTATTCCTCTTTATTTATAATCTCCCAGACAGAGGAAGAACAAAACATTGTTCTAAAATTTATGTACTTGTACTTTGGGCAGGAAATGATATAGCTACTCCTGCTTCTATTTAAATACTGATGCACATTCAGTAAGTCAATCTCAGATATCATGAATTTACTGCATGTGCTTATATTTATAACACATCTCAAACTTCATTCATGACTCTTCCTAATAACTAATTGTTAAAATAAAATTTCTAATCAAACTTAAAACTAAAGTCTTTAAAATTAGTGTTTAGAATTATAAACATATATTTTTTATTACTGAAGAACATATGTGAACTAGGGTAATGTACTTTTCTGTACTACCTTATATAATTAATGGTAAAAAAGAAAGATCAGTGTTAAAAGTAAGCAGCTGTACTTCGAATCCACTTTAATAATGTTTAAGTGAGTCAGTGTAATCACTATTTCTATATCTTTTTTCATGTTAAAAGAAGAAAGCTGCTGTGAAGGTTAATTAAATGTGTAGCACATGGGTAACAGTGGTCCATACATTTTATGTGCTCTAGAAATAAACACATCAAACTTGGGAAATATGTGCAGAAAATAAAAGACAATTTAAAAACAAATAATTACAGTAAAATGAAATTTTTCAGGTCAACTCACCAATACTTACCAACTTATATTTTCTGTGCATAACTCACTATTTAAGAACATTAATATTGACCATTGTAAATGACAGAATGGCCTGTATCAATGTGTATATTGGAACAACCTTCCTTGTCCAGATCATCACTGGAACCCTGGGAAATTTATTTATCTTAAGTCAGTATGTATACCATTACTTCTGTGGATGCAGGTCAAGGTCCACAGATTTGATCCTTTGGCACCTGACTTTAGCCAACTTCCTGGTGATTCTTTCCAGAGGAGTTCCAGAGACCATGACAGCTTTTGGGTTGGAAGACTTCCTCAGTGATGTTGGATGCAAACTTGTCTTCTATGTACACAGGGTAGGTAGAGGTATGTCCATGGCCAGCACCTGCCTCCTGAGTGTGTTCCAAGCCATCACTATCTGCTCCCAGAGCTTTCAGTGGACAAAGCTTAATGTAAGAGCTAAAAAGTACATTCACAGCTCTGTTTTCCTCTGCTGGCTGCTGCACATGCTGCTGAATGCCACTTTTCCTATGACTATGACTTCCAAAGGGAAAAACAAAAGCATCACAAATAAAATAAACTTTGCCTACTGCTCAGGTCCCATGTATGAGAAAGTTTTATACTCCATAACCACTGCACTGTTCTTGATCAGTGATGCTCTGTGTATGGGGATCATGCTCTTCACCAGCAGCTCCACAGTTTTCATGCTATGCAAGCATAAGAAGCAGGCCCAACACATCTATGGGCTCCAAGTTGGCTCCAGACCCTCTCCTGTGACCAGAGCCACTAACAGTGTCCTTGCCCTAGTATGCACATATGTACATTTTTACACTATCAGCGCCATCATCCAAGGGTGTCTGGCTGTTTTGCCGTATCCCAGCACCTCATTACTAACAATTGCTGCCTTGATTAACACATGCTTTCCAGTACTTTGTCCGTTTGTGCTCATGAGCTGTGACCACAGTCTCTTCAACATCTGCTATTTCTATTGTAGAAAGAATGCAGTCATCTGAACTCATCAGAAATAAAGAATACAGTGTCTGAGATTTTTCACTGTAGTGAGTCATTATGTTCTTCATTCATCACACAGTATCTCCAAATACAGAGAATTGTGGCTGGACCCCCAAAGTCAAAAGCCCTCTTCCCAAAGTTTTATTCGTCATTTAATGAAATATACTCTCCACCCAGTCTGTCCTATCTGCATTCTGTCACAGCTCAGAATTTTTCTTCTGCAAGTCCTAAACTTTTCTGTGTATTTTACCAAGGCCTTAAAAAAAACATTCACATGGGACTTTCATATTCCAACAGCTGAATGCAATTATCTCCTTATGAATGTGATGGAAGTATCATAACCCTGGTTTTAAAAACCTCAGTAAGCAACAGATATAACAGTAAAATAGATAATATAGCAACCATTGTTAATCAGCTATTCTTGGTTTGGAAATCTGTAACAAATGTATTGTTGTATATTGCTGTTTCTTCCTTTGTTTCTGATTTTTGTTCTCCTTGGCCTTTATTTTTCAAAATAAAATTAAATCTAAGACAAAAAATTAAAACCTCAGTGAAAATCTCTTATAATTATATCATTTCTCATCTAAGAAGATAATGGCAACCCTGTCTAAAAACCAAAAAATTTTTGGCTCACTCAGGATTCCTTAAGGGTGGGTCTGATAAGGCCTGAGGAGCAGGGGATTGAACCACAGTATCCTGAGCCTCACTGCTTTGCTTAAGCAGGCACTTAAACAACTAAGCTAATGAGAAGGCCCCCTAAAAACAAATTAAATGGAAACAAAATATGAGTTAAACAAATATTCTGAAAGTGAGCTTCAGAATTTTATAAGAATTCTAAGTTCAAGGAAGGACACACAGTAAACTTTCTGTGTAATGCTTATTCATTTTGTGCAATTCAAAATCATAGAAATTATTTTCATGTTCATCTTGAATTTTATGTAACTATTCCTTCATCAGAATTTGCACTATTATTACATTTCAGATCTTCTTTTTTATGTATCTGGTACAGGGTCTACGGGGTCTCACTACATAGATAGGACGCATAGTGATTATCCTGTTTTCAGCCTCTCAAGCGCTGGGATTATAGGCACACGCCACCACACTCAGTCTCAATCGCAGTCTCAGGGTGCCATGGGCAGTGGGACTGGCACAGCACTCCAGGGATTGAACCCCAGCCACTGCATTCTGTCTAAGCAGGTGCTTTAGTCTGGCCAGCTCTCAAATCTTTTTTATAACTTCTCATTGTATAAATGTATGACACCTTTATTATCTTTAACTCTATCCTTTATACCATTTATACAAAAGTTTTCTTAGTGTATTTCTTGTGGGATGTGTGGTTCTGCATATATAGATATATCTACAGATCTAGTTTTGCATATGCTCTCTGAGTGCATTTACAGTGTTGAGATATGGATGTGTGCCTTTGTAAGTGAATCTCCATCTGTACACTTGTGTGTGTACAGTTGTATTTCTCACCCTGAATCCCAGAAAACAGGAAATAACATAACACATTTGACTTCAAAAAGACAACTGACCCTGCAAACATGAGTGAAGTGTAGAAAGATAAGAAGATACTTAAGAGCCATATATACTGGCAAAGGCTTTTATAGGACAAATGCAAAGAAGGCACATGCTATCTGGAGGCCATAGTGAGACAGCCAAGAAAAGAACTTGAATGTGTGTCATGACAGAAGCACCTACCAAGGAAGGAATAATACAGAGAATGGTGGGATAAGAAAAGAGTGCAGAGAAAGGGTTGGGAATAAGAAAAGAAAAGAAAAGAAGGTGGGATATATGGGAAAGCCTTATGGGAAGAGAGATGAAGATGTGGAGCAGGAGGAGCAAAAAGAGAATTAGAGTCAGAGAGAGAGATTAGGGAAAAGAGGACTTAGAAAAAATGACAAAACAGACAAAAATATGAGATGAAAGGTGAATAGTGACATACCTGATATCAAATGAAATAATGTGTGCAAGAGTGTGTGTGTGCACATGTGTGTGCAGATATGTGCGCACATGAATATTTCAAATATGGAGAGATATTTGAGAGGAGGAAGTCAAAATGGGAGACCAGAATAAGTAATAGGAAATTTTCAGCAAGGAAAAAAGACTAACAGATAAATAGAAAAGTGAGCAACATCCAGATGGCTGATGCTGACAAGAATCTACAAGGTGCTGTACATGGTT
Organism: Tympanoctomys barrerae; assembly: GCA_002564285.1. Taxonomy (NCBI): domain Eukaryota; kingdom Metazoa; phylum Chordata; class Mammalia; order Rodentia; family Octodontidae; genus Tympanoctomys; species Tympanoctomys barrerae. Next base: position 3,394 of record NDGN011006009.1, on the reverse strand, counting down.
TCAGCGCAAATCCTGAGAGGATGTGACTGACCTTGACAGATACAAAAGTTACATTTTTACTTATATAGGTCTTGTTTAACTTGGTCTTAACCATCCAGCAGAAAAGTAGAAGCACAGTGTATAAAAAGTAATGCCATATTAATATGTTGACCTGTAAAAGGCTCAAGTCAACAACTTAGGACAATTGCCAGTTCTGCTGATAACCTACTAATGTTTTGAACTATTGGACAATATTGGGTGATTTAGCTAAATTCAAGAACCTACAATATTTAGACTGATTTCAAGTATGAAAAGGTCCTTTAAAGTCTTCCTCAAATACAGCTTCTCTAACTGCAGTGGAACACCCATATCTAACAAAAAAGGGGGGGATACGTTGGAGCCAAGAAGCTAGGAAATTGATCAAATATATAAAGGTGGAGCTTGGCTCAGTGCCTAAAGCAAACAAGCTACCTCATTCTTGAGATGAACATTCTGTATGGTTAAGGTTTGCTAGCAGTTATTAGGTAACCTAGTATAGTGCATTACTAACTTCACAAAAATATAAATAAAGGACAGTTTTGCTGTGAAAAAAGATAGAAGGAAGTTAGGATAGATGTACAGCTATTTTCTCTTAGTTCACTGGGAATAAAACTTTGTACTAATATTGTTTAGACAATATATCATGTCCGCATTTTGTCCTCTGTATAACTACTATGAAGACAACAATATGCAATGTATTAATTGTTGTAAATGTTCCACTAACTTGTATTGAAACTGTTTCATCGCTAATCTATCTTTTTTTCTCATTAAAATGAATAAAACTTACTTTAAAAAAGAAAACTCAGCAAAACAGAAAAGGATTTTTAAAAATGAAACAATATTTTGAGGTAAATCAGGGAAAAGCCCAGGGCAGAGGACAACTGAAATTAGAACAAGAGGATCAAAGATGTAGTTTAAAGGAAAGGAGAATGAATACAGCAAAGAGAAGGGTGGATTAGAGTGAAAAACACAGAAGGGAGATGACAGTAAATAGAGAAAGAGACCAGAAACTGAGGAATGAGAGAGATGAACAACAGTGGACACAGTGGGTGCTAGTAGGTACATCCATGACAGAGATAGAGATCCACAGGAGATCAGAAGCCTGAATGAGAAGAAAAGGAAAGAGTATGGAGATTCCTTTAAAAATCTAAGAATGGGCTGGAGAGATAGCTCAGCAGCCTAAGGATCTACCTGGCAAGTGTGAGGTCCCAAGTTTGATTCCTGGTACCAAAACCCGACAACAATAATAAAAAAATCTAAGAATGGAAGGATCATTCCACCCAGGTTTGACCGTGTTGAATATAGTCCCTGAAAAATTAAAAAATCAGACCACAGTGATACTGGTACCACAGTCTCAGTTTAAAAAGTGTCCATGAAAAAGAATGAAGACAAGAACAACAATTAAAAAAAAAAAAAAAAAACCTTTATTGTGAGCTTGAGGCCTAAATTCTGACTGTGAAAAAGGAAACTCAAATTTTTGGCCTCCTTTGGAATTTACCTCCAGGTCATATACTTGTGAGTGTTCCATGTAACCACATTACCTCATTACCTTAATTTAAGGAACTTTACATAAATTTCACACAAGTGCCACAAGGTTTACATTTCACTGAAAATGTTGACCAGCTGCTGTTCATGAGCAATTGTGATTCAATGTTTGCCATATATCCCAAGTTGTTCTCATTATTTGTTGCAATTTTGTGATCCTGAGGGGGTCCAGCCCTCATAGACAGGATCACGGTAGAGGTAGAACTGAACAAAAAGATAGAAAGTTTCAGGAGGCCTGGACAGCTGGTCTAGCAATTAATTTATTTTGCTTCAAGCTTCTATGAAAATATCGATCCTGTGGGCCAGGGAGTTGGCTCAGTAGGATAAGTGCTTGACTGGTAAATACAAGGATCTGAGTTCAATTCCCAGTTCCTCAAAAAAAAAATGTATTGATCCTGTGACCAACATTTGTTCAGTTAATTCAAAATGTCTTATTTTACTGCAGCCAGAATAATTTCCCATGACAAAGATAATAAACAGAAGATATACTTCGTCTGCCATTGAGCCCATTGCCCAAACTGCAAATCACAGAAGCTGAGCACATTGCCACTATTTACTTCCTTATCAGACTGTTTCTTCAACAAAGGCAAGCCTGTTAGTCTGGTTTCTAACATCTCCCCCTCTTATATTTCTTAATCATTGTTTGTGGAAGATGAACAAGAGCTTATGCAGTGGCCCTCAGCCCATCCAATGATTCCTGGCAAAATACAATGCAGAAACAATAAGACAGCTGAAATGATCAATGTTGAGAGCTAAGCCTGTAATCCATGCAGGGAAAACATATTTTGAACCTTTCTAAAAACATTTTACACCAAAGTGGAAGCATCAGCAGTGGGCTCAGGAGCAGAACTTATATCCACAATTTCTTTATGTAATTTTGTTAGGTCCAAACCCATATCAGAATTGTTCCACACTCCAATAATGTGGACTAGGATCCTTTCCCACTAGTATCTGGTATTATTGTACAAAGCAGGAGTTGCACAAACAAATTGATAAGCCCCATGACAGTGCAGGCACAGGCTAAGCTGCAAAGCTTGTACCTCCTTTCCTAAACATAACAGCTTCTTGCAAGGCATCCATCTTGGCCTCTAGCCTCTGATCTATATGTTCCTTAGCCATAAGAGCTAAGAGTACACTATGTGCTAAATCATTTACAAATTGGGCAGTTTGTACTTCCTTAACTAAGGCAGTGGCCAATGCAGCCATTGCTCATTGGATTCCAATCACAGCAGGTATACCTGCAACCAACACTCCCACAAAGCGCTTGGATCTAGACAAAGCCTTATCTAGTTCTAACAATGCATATAGAGCAGAGTTTTCATACCAGGGTTCTTTTAAGGTGACAATAGGGGAGCGGCTGTTCAAGTAGTAAAACAGTAATGCCCAGGTGCAGCTGGGATATACAATTACTAAACGTACATCCCAAGCACTTTACATTACAAAACAAAAACTCCAGTCTGTTAAACAGAAGGGGAGCAGTGGCAGCTTCATCATGCATCAGTATGAAGTGAAGTCTAAAACATGCTAAGACAAGAAACTCCTGGTCGAACCTGGGAGCCCACAGCGGTGTGAAGCTGTACTTCACTCATGGCTGCAATAAGCCTCCAAAGGTACCACTGTATGTTTATTAATCTCTGGTAATACTAGGTGCCAAACACTGGAAAGCATAAGGAATGAAAGTACTTATTACACTCAAGTGACCAATCAGTAATTCAAAACCATAAGGATATTCTGTTGGAGTAAAGGCCATCCCCGTGCAGAAATAACAAGAACTTAATGAGAGTTTGAAACAAATGGACTTGGTGGACATATACAGAGTGTTCCACCCAAA
>NDGN011005886.1:0-15380 GCA_002564285.1 Tympanoctomys barrerae | reverse complement strand
GAGGGAAGGGAGAAAGGAGGGAGGGAGGAAGGAAGGAGAGAGAAGGAGGTAGGGACAGAGAGCAGGAGGGAGAGAAAGAGGGAGGGAGGGAGGGAGGGCCGGGGAAGGAGGGAAGGATGGAAGGGGACAAAGAGAAGAAAAGAGGGAGAGAGAGAGTGGGAGTGAGGAAAAGAGGGAGAGAGAGAAAGAGGAAGGGGGCGGGAGGGAGAGAAAAAGGAGGTAGGGAGAGAGAGGGAGGGAGCAAGGGAGTCGTCATTCTATAGCCTTTAAAATAGCTTCCCAGGAAGACTAAATGGCAGAAAATGCCCCTGATATAATATCAAATGAAACAAAGCTATGTTCTCAGCCCCGTGGGCCTAATGGTCCCAATTATATGAAATGCAACTTTATAGAAGAAAGGTCCATAAACTAAAACATAGAATGAATGTAAAAACTTCCAAACCACGAATATCTTTGTTTTTTCTTTGTCATTATTTCTAAAAATTATGGAGTTTACTACCACTTTTCAAACAAGAAAAACATCCTTTGAAAAAAGAATTCGTGTGGTACCCAGCAGGAGCCGGGCTCCCCCGCGGCGCCGAGCTGCGCCGCTGAAGCGCAGACGCAGCGGAGCGGGACAGCCGGGCCAGGCGGCGCGCACGCGGGTGGGCGGCCTCGGAGGGACGCCACTTCTCCCCGCCGGGGGAGATATCCTAAGAGTACCGATGCGGGTGGTCACTCCCAGCTGGCCGAGAGCCAGGAAACATTTTTTAAAAGATGGGTTCCATAGATTAAATCAGCATTAAATATTGTAAAACCTGGATTTCACCCAGAGAAATTCTGACCTCAAGGTCGGTAAGTGGGGTTCTCAAAGCCTACGTGGCAAGCCGGGACAGGGTTCTGTGTGTGCGTGTGTGTGTGTGTGTGTGTGTGTGTGCATGCGTGAGCATGTGCCGGAGTCAGAGGCAGGGCTGGGACCGCTGGGCAGCCGTGACCGCTGCGTGCTCTGAAGGCCGCGGGCCGGGGCACCGAGGCTGGCTCTGCGGCGAGGGCGTCTTCGCGGGCCCCTGGAGCCCTGACAGGCGCCAACACGCTGCTGAACACGTGCAGGTCCTCGGGGCTGCCGCCTCGGGCCAGCTCTGCCCATGAGCCCTCATTCTGAGCCAGAGAGGCCGGAACCCGGCAGCCACAGTGGTGTCCTGAGGGGCCTGCGCAGCGCAGCCCCTCCCCCGCGAGTGTGGCGACACGGGGTCCTCCAGCCTGGCCGGCGGCCACGCCCTCCGTGGGTGTGACCGCAAGGACTGCGAGGTGCCCACAGGGACCGGGCAGCTGTCCCAGAGATGAGACTGTGGGAGAACATCTCTGGGGTCTGGGAAGCGGGAACCTAGTAAGAGCTAGAGCAGGGGTGTGTGTGTGCGCGTGCGTGCGTGAGTGCGTATGTGCATGTGCGTGTGTGTGTGTGTGTGTGTGTGCGTGTGTCTTTAATGTTCTCCTAAGCTCAGGTGCTGAAGACTCGATCCCTGGTGCTGGCCCAGATGCTCAGAGAAGGGGATTCGGGAGGTGCTGGATGGGGCAGGGTCACTTTGTGGGCTGTGATGACAGACTGAGAGAAAATGGACACAGGGTGGGGGCCTCGCCAGAGGGAGGAGGTTGTGCGGGTGTCCCGTGGGGTTTGGGTTTGGTGGAGCTGGCGCCTGCCTCTCTCGCTGTCCCTCTCCTTCATCTCTCCTCAGCCTGTCCATGGATGTCCCCGTCTCTGTCTCTCCATCTCTGTCTCTCCACCTCTCTGTCACCTCTGTCTCTGTCTTCATCTCCTCTCCCTGTCCCAGCTTCCGTAGGTTACACAGCTTTCTGCCAACCATGGACAGAAGTCTTGGAAGCCGTGAGCTAGCTAAGTCTTTCCCCCTTGAAGTTGCTTCTCTCGAGTGGGTCCTCAGAGATGGAAAGCTGACTAAAGCAGTAACACATCGGATAAGGGGCGGGGCCTCACTGAAGCTGGTCTCCTAGGGAGGAGAGGCTCAGTGCCGTGCTGGCTGGGGACCCAGAACGTGCAAGGACCTCCTGGAAAGAAGTCCACAAGGAGTGGAAGCCCAACTGCAAGTGTCAGAGTAACTGCTGAATTTACGAGAGGATGCTGATTTCATGTGTTGTCAGTGAAATTAGGGCTCTAATGTGCTATCAACAAAATGGAAATGACACAAAAATGTTAAGCATTAAGGCTGTTGGTCATCTTGCCCTGGCTGTGACAAATCAGCTTCCAAAGAGGAAAGGTTCTGCTTGCTCATGATTCTGGAGGTCTCAGCCATGCCCACTCAGCCCCTTGGCCTTTGGCAAAGAGAGAGACAGGTGGGCTGGGTCCCCCCAAGGGCCTGCCTGATGACCTTACTCTCACGCACTGGGGCTGGGTGCCCCTCTGAAGGCTGCAGCCTGGTGACCATGCCCTTAGCATCTGAGCATTGTGGGGGGCAGGTGCAAACCTGGCAGGGCCCACCTGGAGCTCTGTGCCCCCAGGTAGCACTGCACCGGCTGCGTGCATTTGGCGTCTGTGCAACCGCACCCCCGGGGCTGGTCAGACTGGGCTGTCTTTACATTTGCATAGAAAGGCACGAATTGGAAGGCACATAGGTAAGAGCCGGCGATGACCAGAAACTAACTGGTGGAGAATAACCAAGGGGTCACCAGTGTGCCCTGGGCTGGAATCGAGGTGCCTTCACGGAGCACAAGGCTATCAAACACGTGGAGCAGATAAGACGTGGGGATGTCGACACAGTGGCAGGAGGCAGGGTGAGGCAGGATTGGCCACACACAGTTGGCATCACAGAAACAGGTCCACAGGCCTTCGGAGCTTGAGGCAAAAGGCGGTGGCGCCGAGGTGGAGCAGGGACCTGGCGCCTCCTGGGAGACTGCTAATGTGGGTTTCTTGTGCAAAGTGCTATTTGCCAGGGATGTTGTACTGCTGAAAGTCTGTTCAGAACAGCACTCTTTCTTCTATATGCAGGCTCTTCAACGGCGGGTTCAAAATGCAGTGGCCCTGAAATGATTAGAATCTGATTTCTGAAAATCATTTAGAGCAAGGTCTTACTGTAATCTAGGTGGATTGGTCCAAGAGAGGAGGAGGAGAAGCCAAGGAGCGGAGAAGGTCGCCTTCAGATTCACAGCCCCGTCCACCTCGCTCAGCATCGGGCACCCCGTGGCTCACAAGGTCATCGAGGACACTCTTCAGACAAGCAGTGTCACAGAGGATGCCCAAAGCAGGGACAGCTGGCAGCTAGTGCCACTCAGCAGGCTGACAGCCCCTCTGTAAAGTGGGCAGGAAGAGGAATCCAGAAATACAGCAAGGCATCGGGCAAGTGAGAGAACCAGGAAGGCTGTTGCTGGAACGGAGTTGACCTAAATGTCACGCTAGCCCCTCACAGCAGGCAGGCGTTCCCTCTTTCTCAGAAGTTAAACTTGAGTTGTGGTTTTGCGTCTAAAGAGTGAGCTGCATGCGTCCATACTTGTGTGTTCCCTTACGCCCCTGACAGCGAGCTTCTCTAGGGCCAGAAGTTGGGGAGGATGCTGGAATGATCCCCTGGCTCACGTTGGCCAAGTGGGTGCCCTCCCCGAATGCCACCCCAGCAGAAACTTACTCTGGGGTACCAAGCTCGCTAGCTCCTGAAGGTGCTGGCTGGCATTGTGTTAAAGCTGCTACCCACTCATAGCCCACCCAGAGCCACAGGGGAGAAAGCCTTCCAGGAATGCAGTACCTCACCATCCTTGCAAGTCAGTTTCTTTTCCAAAGGACGTGAGTCCCAGCCTCCTTACTCCCTTGGGGCCAGCGCCCAGCCTGACTTGGGACTGGCTCTCAGGCGTGTTTGCACTGGCTGCCCCTTGCACCGGGCACAGCTGCTGTAACCGAGGCACTGCCCGTTCTGCCCTCACCCTCTCGCTGATGCTGATCGCCTCTGCCCTTGCTGTTGCAGACAGTGCTGTGGAGCACTTGTGGGAGCAAGCTCCGGCTCTCTTCCACTACCGGCCCAGACATTTCTGCCACATGGACACTGAGCCTTCCCTTCACGCTCTGCAATGCACCCTGAGCACAGGCCCCTCTCCTCTGCCTGCCTGATGCCACCGAGGAGCCACGCTCGGCTCAGCCTGGCTGCTGCAGCCTCCACGAGCCCTACTTCCTTATCAGAATCTGCCCGAGAGAGGAATGCGCTGCGCGGGGACTGCTGGCTCCTTCTCTAGCGGGGAGCTGCCCTCCTGAAGTCCTCCCACCCTCCACACCGCCCACCCGACTCCCAGAAAGCTTAGGAGATAATCTCTACTCCTGCTGCTGCTGAAGATGTCCCTGCACACTGCAGGAACACAGAACTTTGGGTTGCTCGTGCTGAGGCTTTGGTGGGGCCGAGGTGAATGCACTGTGTGCTGGTGTAGGCGCAGGACAGTGGGGCCCACGTTCTTGCCCTGCCCTGCTGCGGTGAAGGGCGTCCTGCCAACGGCTTCAGCTAAGCCTCCAGGCTATCCAGGCTGCCCAGCAGAGGCATTTCTGAGGGAACCGTCCTTCTCCCCATCTTAAAAGGGCCAACTATACGTTCATGTTTCTCACTGTGACCCCTTCTACAGTGAGCGCTACTCCTAAATTCCCACCCAGAACCCCAGCCAAGATGGGTTCGGATTGCACAGAAGTGAGGAGACTGAAGCCGGAGGGAGTTCCTGTGATGCAGGACTCAGGGCAGAGCGCAAGCTGAGCAAGGGAAACAAGCAAGTGGCCAAATGGCCTTGGGCTAGCTCCCGAGGTCATCAATTTTTCAACTTTCAAGAAAAAGAGTTCTCGTTTATGGTGTTTTCTGTGCTTTTTCCTGCTTGCTTGTTCTCACTGCTTCCTCCTAGACCAATCACCTTCAGACTAGAAGGCAGCACGTTGCAGTCCTCGAAGGGACTCCTCCCTGCCCCAGCCAGAATCGTCCCACATGATCAGCTCAGTGATGGCAGTGATGCCTGCTCTCAGTCCTGGTGGCTTTTAAATCGCTGTCCACCCCACTGGCAGTGACTAACGCTTCAGAGAAAGCTTTGTATTTAAAGGGAGCACAGAAGGGCCGGCCTGATAGCTCAGCAGACTAAAGCGCCTGCATAGGCAGAGTGCAGCAGCAGGGGTTCAATCCCTGGCGTACCATGCAGGCTGCCCGTGGGGCACACTGAGACAGTGAGTGAGACTGGGTGTGGTGGTGTGTGTCTGTAATCCCAGTGCTTGGGAGGCTGAACACGGGAGAATCACTACGAGTCCGATCTATGTAGTGAGACCCTGTAGACACTGTACAGAAAAAATTTAAAAATTAAAAATTAAATAAATGAAGGGAGCTCAAAAGTCAGGAGGGAGGAGGAGACAGGAGAACCAGCCAGGGACTGAGGCCCCCAGGAGTGGCACGCTGGAATTTTTATTTCTGCATTTTGATTCCATGGTCAATCATCAAATGCAAGATTTAAGCATGTGCCTCTTAAAGATGCGTTCGGCGTACGGATTCACTGCCAAGCAGTCTATGTTATTCATTTTGTTCTCTGATAGAAAACTACAAAAAGAACCTGGCTTTCTCCACTCCAAACCCCGTGAGTTCAAAGGGCTGTGATGGGTTTTCTAGATGGTGTGTGTGGAATCAAGAGTGTCCTCATGACCTTGTAGCACAAGACGAGTCCCTCTCTCGGTCCAGACAAAAAGTTAGTGGTTCCGGCACCCCTTTCCTTCAACACACACTATTTAAATATTTTATATTTTCAGTTTAGCACCCTGCACGCAGGAATAACATTATGTAATGCTTAAAGATTTCAATGTGAGAGCGCTCGGGCGGCTGTATAAAGGAGAATGGATTTCAGAACCAGTTCACAGCATCTGCAGTTCGTAGTTTGGCAGCCCTGGAGGATTCACCATGCCCACGGGCATCGCCGAGTGTCCCGCCAGCAAGCGTGGCCCAGAAGCATTTTGTGTGCGGCATTTCTGCAGGTATGTGCAGCGGATGGACCCGCAGCAGCGGCAATAGAAAGCACTGCGTGTCAGGACGTGGTGACCTCAGCCCTGATCACCTTTGATTTTAATAAAACATAATACAGTTATATAATTTATTTTTAGGTTCACTCTGTATTTTAGGGAAGGTCTACAGGGTGTTCAAAGTCTCACTACTAAATCGGACTCATAGTGATCTTCCTGTTTACAGTCCCCCAAGAGCTAGGATTATAGGCATGTGCCACCAAGTCCAGTCTCAATCGCTGTCTCAGTGCGCCCCAGAGGCGGGGCGGGGCCAGCACAGCAGGCCCGGGGATCGAATCCCTGGCCCCTGTGCCTGCTGCAGGTGCTTTAATCTGCTGAGCTATTTGGCTGCCCTTTTAAGTGATACATAGGAGTTAAAACAATTTCATTGCACACAACACTTTGAAGTAGGTTTGGCTGACATTCTCAAATACTTTGGCATATGATTTTTCCTACAAATAACAGAGCTGGCCGGTCTGTTCAATCTGCACCTTCCCTTACACTGGACAAGTCCTGGGTTAAAGTTTTACATTCTGACGTTTGTTGTCAATAAAACGGTGTCCAAGCCCACAACTGGCGCTGAAGTGTGGTGGTTCGCATGGCCTCCCTCAGCCTCTTCGGAGGCGCTGGGGGCAGCTGCATGCACCGCACCCCAGCACCGAGTGGCTCAGTCCTCTGAGACAAGCGTGCTGCTCGGCTCCATTCTTGCTCTTACACCGTGTCTGAGAAACCCCTTGAGACAAACCCGCCCAGCCCGGCTTCTGGAGAAGGACCGTGTGCGCGCAGAAGACGGCGCCTGGAAAGGGAACTTGAAACTCCAGGAAAGGGCTTCGGGGTTTTGCCTGCTTGAAGCAAAGTGATGCTCTCCCTGCAGTTTTCTAGAACGTACTGATGCTTTTATGTATTTCAGAACTCCGGCAATTGCGCCACACGGGTAGCTCTCTGGGTTTATGAAGCCTGCGCACACTGTGCTAAAGTCTCTTGTGTTTCCATTTGTGTGTAATGTTAATTAGTGGCTTTTGTTTTCCGTGTTTTCTTAAAATAAAAAATGTGAAAGTCAGACACTTACTGAGCACCGAGTGTTCCTTGTACGCACACAGCTGCGTGTGCTGAGCGCCTCGTGCTTAGCTAAGGCCGAAGCATCTATTTCAAATGCTTTCCATCTTTTGTGGTAAAAACAATCAATTTTTTCTAGTTTTTTTGAAATACACTGAGCTGCCTGCTGAGCCCTCCCTGAGCTTTGAACTCCTCTCTGTGACAGCCCCATGGTCACCCAGTCCCCGTCCACCCCACAGCCTCTGTCACCAGGTGCTCCTGCTTCACCTACACCTGCAGGCTCCACGACTGGGAGCTCAGACAACAGCTGAGAAAATAATGCCTGGCTGCCTCAGATAATGTCTCCCCTTGTGCTGCTCCCCTTGTGATAGCTCCCAGTCACGTGTGGCATTTTTGGTTAAAATAAACTAATACTTCAATTCCTCATCTACCCTTGCTGTCACTGCAGAGCTCTACAGCCACCTGGAAGCCTGGACGCTGCAGCTGCAGGGAACTTCTGCAGTGGGTGATGCAGCTGCAGAGAACTTCATCACTGCAGAAACCGTGAAGCGATGACCTCTGCGCCGTGGCTACAGCGCTCCAATAAACATGACGTCAGAGCACCTTCACCAGGCACCTCGTGCAAGGTCTGCTGTGGCCCATCGGGGCTGGCGGAGGCTGAGCTCCTGCACTGTGGCGCGTATTGTCCTCAGAGCAGCGGTGCAATGCTGTGGATCTTGCTCTGCCCTGCAGACATGTGGACTGAGAGGCAGGTGAGTCTTCAACACATGGGTGCTCGCGAAAGAAGTTAGGGCAGTGGAGGAAGAAGTTAGGGCACTGGGGGAAACGTCTTTGAAGAGACCTTGGGACCCAGCATGCCCCCCTGCTGCTCAGCTGCTGTGAGACGCCTCTTCTGCCCTGATTGTCCTGGGCCCTGCTATGCCCCCCCCCAGCTCCTGGCTGCTCACAGGTCGAGGCATCCCCCTCCCCCACCCATTCTGCCAGGATATCAGGCAGACCTGGGCAATTGCAGCGGCTGAGAGCACGCTGTCAAGGTGGAGCCAGAGTTGCGTAGCTGCCAGTGAGGCTCCTGGACACACCGGAAAACAAATGAGGGCTTTCCAGTTTCCAGCCTGCCCTGTCGGGCTCAGAGTTCCACCCTCCCATGCCCACTACAGGGAAAGTGCTGAGCAACCTGAGAAGAACTGGGATCCAACAGAGGACAGAGGGTGCAGGAAAACAGACCCCAACAACTTTCCAGAACAGAGCAGGGGCTGGGGCCATGCTGGGAGGGCCCGAGAGTGGGTGCTGGGAGGCCAGGAGCCGGCGTGCCTGCCAAGTCCAGGCACGGCTTGCAGGCTCTGCGCTGCTGAGGGTTTCTCCCCCAGGACGCCCCACAGCTTCTCAGGGTGCAGATCTGAGGCCCAGCTTGGGAGCAGCCCTCTGCTGCTCTGGGCAGTGTGAGGAGAGGAACCAGTCTGCAGCACACTCAGTTCTTGTGAGACGCCTGCCCTGGAGGGAAGCTTGACTTAGGCCATGTGTGTCTGGCTCTCCGCCGTGTCAGAGCCTGCGAGGGCCAGACTCAGGCCGGCCGGTCTCAGCGGCTCTATGTGCCAAGCACTCTGGTATCACCTGGCACACACAGTCACAGCAACCGCGAGCACTCTGTGCCCTTCCAGTCTTATCAGCATCTCCAACACGAGAGTCACATTTGATACACGATACGTGGGTTATAGGAATGCTAGCAAACTCCAAGGAAGCCACAGGCTCAAGGAGGCAGTCCCAGGGCGGGAAGCCGCCAGCCAGGGGAGCAGCCATCAGGTGGAAGCGGACGGATCCAGAGGCGCCTCACCTGGACACCTAGGTGGCCCGTCTGTCCCCGGGGTGCACGGTGCTGGGTGCCTGCCTAAGGCTGCAGGCATCCTGGATTCCAGGGTGCAGCACTCCTCGGTCTAGAGTGCTGGACAAGTGGCTGGCATCTCCGATGCAGTCTGAGTCCATGTCTCCATGCCCTGGATTTAATTGATTCGTTCAAAGATAGTAACGCTTGTCAGCGTGCGTTAGCCACTTAGCAGCCTGCTCCTGCACGTGGCAGAAGCAGCGGCTGTCACAGCACACAGTGCCGAGTCACGGCACTCTGGCACTGCACTCAGAATGAACTCACACAGGAACTCTCTGAGCCAGAGACCGGCTGACCAGCCATGCAGCTCCGGGCAGTGAGGAGGCCGGGGAAAGGGTGCCGCGGGCACGGCTCGGATGCGACAGTGGACACTTGGTCTTTGGTGGGATTGATTGCAAACTGAAGCTCAGTGAAAGGCTACAATTGGCACCAACTCCTAGAGTGACAGTAATGCTTTCCTTGGGACATGCGGTTAGGGGTTTGGGAGGAAGTGGAATCTAAACCTGACCTCAGATCCTACTTCACCGACCCCTCCTGGCCCTTGTTTCTAAGACAGAAAGCAATGACTTAAGACTGCAATTGCAGCGGAGGCATGTGGTCGAGGTGGTCCGCTGTCTGCATGCCGGCCTAGGGATGTCCTTCTCTGTGCAGTGTGGGGTGCAAACCCAGGACTACTGGGGAGCAGAGTGGGAGGCACAGGAAGGGTTCTGGGATGGGGCTAAGATTCTGGGTGCAGGGAGACAGGGTGGGACGCAGAGTTAGATTTGCCCGAGGAAACACAGAAAGCCATTGGAGAACGCCTTTCTCAGGAAAGGAGAGCAAAAGGCAGCCCATCTAATCCGCAAGGCTCTGCAGGCATGTGATGGGCTCAGGGGCTGTCCTTAGGGGGCCTGGCTCAGGGCCGAGACCAGGCTTAGTGTGCCCAACGGGAGCCAGCCAGGGCCTCTGCCGTGGATATACTTTGTCCCCTCCCAGAAATAAACAGCAGGCAACCTCCATCACTTCAGAGGGCAAGGAGGCCGTGCTGCGCCTGCTTTTGCTGTTGCCTTGTTCACACTAAGGCCACCGGTCTCCTGCACCTCATTCTCACTCATGAACTGCAAGCTCTCAGCAAGTGCATGAACAAATAAACGCATGGAGGGATGGATGAGGACGTGAGGCAGCCCCTGGCTATCTCTAAAGACAAAATAAATCTCTCCTCTGAGTAAAATAAAGTACACAGTAAGAGAAACACAAGGGGTGGGGGGGCAGGGGATGGGTCTCTTGCAGATGGCATGGATCCAGGGGTCCGGGGTCCGAGGTGAGGGTGTGGGGGAGGGACAGAGGCCGTCAGCGGAGCAGAGACGCACGGGCACGCAGTCCTGACCTCAGTGAGGGTGGGCAGTCCATGCCACAAGATGGTCAGAGGGTAACACCCTCAGCACGAAGGGTGTCAGGGGACAGGAGAGGACAGGAGGAGGGGCAGTGAGGGGAAGAGGATTACAGAAGCCAAGCTGTGTCCTGCACGCCTGCCCACCCCCAAGATGAGTACACAACGCATGGATTATGAATGTGCTAATGAGCAAATTAAGGCAAACAAAGAAAGATAAAATAAAATCATAAAATCCAATGAAACAGCACCAGGTTTGCTTACCAGACTTCAGGTTTGCTTGTGCTGTGCTCCGATGCCCTCGCCAAGCCCTGAGCACATGGCAGAAACCCAGTGAACATTCACAGGGACTGCAGAAGGCTCAGGGCCCCTCAGGTGCAGCTCCTTCAGCACGCAGGCAGCCAGCCCCTGCTACCTCGCCGTCAGGAAGCTGCCGCCTGGAGCCCGGGCGCCTCGTGCAGCACAGTCACTCACAGGCTGCCTCATGAGAAGGACGGTGTGCGCTCTATCAGGCTGGCTCCTTGTGTGGCCGAGGGAAGGAATCCTGCAGGGGTGCCCCGGGGTGCCACAGCCCAGGCGCAGGCCTGGCAGGGTGCCCAGCCTGCTATGGCCAAGAAGGGCCCGGCATGCAAGGTGGGCTCTGCACAGGAAGCCCGCCACGCCCCAGGCTGACCTGCCAGCAGGGACGTGCAGAAGCCACGTGTGGAGGAGTGGCCAGAATGACTGGCACCCTGATGATTCCGGGCCAACGTGTGGCCGTGGCAAGGAGAAGAAAGCCCAGCGAACTCGCCCGGTGTGCCAACTTGCACTTATTTCAGGGTATCCTGGGAGTAAACCCATGAGCAGTTTGTGAGGCTGAGCAGTCAGCCGGGGGTCCCTAGGGCAGGGGTATGCTCCTGTCCTAAGTTGGGCTCTGAGGGCGAGGGCTGGGCACCCTTCCCAGTGACCCTGACACAGCTGTTTTGTGCTAACAACCTCATCATAATCTATGTTAAATTCCAAGGAGAGTTCTTTCCTTTTTGTAATGACAAGAATTGCTCATATTTTCTGAACACACGATTATCAAAGCCTTGTATTTGCTTTAAAAGAGCTCTGCAAATGAAGGGATTATGGAGGGTTTGAAATGAAAAGATTTATGCTCATTTGTAGTACTTTTCAAATCAAACGTGCTAATATTAAAATTCAGCGATGCCTGAGGGTGTCAGTGGCTGATGCTGTGGTGGTCATTGCGTCCGAAGCATCTGCACTTGGTGGAGGTCAGCAGCAAGCAGCAGCAAGGAGACAGGGAGGTGCCTGGCCATCTCCAGTGGACCCTGACCCCAGGCCTGGGGCTGGGAGAGCCTGGCTTCTCACCTCAGCCCCGCTTCTGCGGAGCAGACCCACCCAGGACAGGTGGCTCAAGATTCCCACGGCCACTCCCCCCCCACAGCGCTCACAGAGGGAGCGGCAGATGCGGCCCTGGGGTGATGATGGGGGGGATTGTTACCTGCTGCCCTGACCACCGTTAGTGTTGCTCTGTCATCCACAACAGGAGGACATTCTTGAGGAGAAGCACCTCTAGTGGCCAGAAGCTTGTGGGGCAGCACCTCTGAGGCCAGGGTGCCCAGACCCTCCAGTCCCTGGAGAGTCACGGCTGCACCAGGCTGGAGCCCGGACTTCCTTTTCCAGGCCTTGCTTGGGCCCCAGAGAAACATCAGCGTCTGCACCCAGCGCTGCCTGCCCCACCTGCACTCAGGATCTGGTCAAGCACGCGTCTCCAAAGAGTCAGGTCCCTTTTCCCTGGGATTCACACTTTCACTTCCAAGTCTGCAACCCAGCGCCACCTCCAGATGCCACCCTGACCTTTCTTCTGTGTCCTTCCTGCCCAGGCGTCCTCTCCCAGTGCACCTCCCCTCCCTGGGCCAAGGCCTCCTTATCCACTTGCCCGCTGAGCAGTTCCTGCTGCCCTGCAGGCAGCGGGCTTCTGAAGACTCCACTGGACTCCCGGCCCTGCAGAAGCCCTCGCCTTGACTGTCCGGGTGAGCTGCTCTACGTGAGGGTTTTCCTAGCCTTCTACCGCCAGCCTCACAGACTCTGAACCAAGCTCTATGGACAGCCAGGTTTCTTCTCTCTGTTAAATGAGGGAGTTGGACTCAATCGCCGATGCTCAAACATGGAGACCAGTGTGTCACCCATGGGCCCTTGATTGAGAACACAGCCCCAAGGGCTCCAAGTCCCCTTGGGCGTGAAGGGTGACAGGCAGTTGGGCTGGAGAAGCCACCGTCCTGATGGATGAGAAGGGATGCAGCCCGGCCAGCAGCGGTCTGAAGAGAGCACACGCTTGTGCTCCGGCACAAACGTGACTTTTAAACCTGGACTCCAGGGTCCTTCCAGCTGCGGTGGTGTGGGCCTCATGCCAGCTGGGTGCTCCCTTCTGGTATTCTGTCGGCTGTAGACAGTATCCCAAGAACAGGGAATAAAGCATAGGACCAAGAACCTGGGTGGGAAAAGGACCCACTCTTTCTAACAGCACCTGCTGCAGGCCAACTGCAAAAGACGCTGGGCTGTGTGACCCCACCAGACCCCAATGGAGGAGGAAAGAACCCCATGCCTGCCCCGAGCCCCATGAGTTGTGGGGCTAGGCCAGCACTCAGGGGCACAGGTAAGCCCAGGTGCCCAGTGAGGGCACCTGCACCGAACTGGCACGATGCAGGCACCAGTGTGTGCGCAGCGAAGGGCGGAGGAGACCTGGCGTCTTCTCGCATGGTCACTCATTTATTTGCTCAAAGGCTGAGGAGTCGTCAAAGTGAACGGCATAAATGACTTTTCTCTACCACCCCAAAGCCTGAATCAAGAAGACGAACAGGGAAGACAGAAGCTCGTGCTGCTCCGGCACAAGCTGCTTCCCAAGCTGCGTTTGTGGAAGCAGCACAGAGAGACCCACGAGTTTGGTAATCAAGGTGTTTCATGATTTAATTTACCTTGATTAGCGCAGCAATTTGGTCTGCCTTCCACAGCACTGCTCATCAATTTCAGCGACTGGTGGAGAGAAAGCACCACACAGACTGCGCTCAGGGCCCACACTGCTAATCAATTTCGAGTATCTGCATCGACCTGCGTTCTACCCTGCCATTTCTAGCCTGACACCTTTAATGTCTTCCATGACTCTCAAGTCTGAGGATGGAGAGCTCATGCCCAGTGATGAGCTGAGGTGATACTGTGTTGCGTTTTGGGCTCAGGACAGAGGTCTTACCCTCCTCCAGGAGGATCTCGTGTGTCTACGAAAAACAAGGGGTGTCAGGCTTACGCCCAGGGCAAACCAGCGGGTCTCCCATGCTGCTGGCTTAGAATATGTCGGTTTATATAGATAATCGAGATGCCGCAGCACTATTAATTGAATGGCAAAAATACCAAAGCCACAGCACTCAGATGGAAAGGACTAGATTCTAGCCCACATCTCAGCCCAAGGAGTCAGGTCCCTGGGGAGACACCGCCCGCTCAGCACCGCTCCGTGCAGACTCATGCTCCTGGCCCCACGCGGTGAGAGCACTTCCCTGTGTGTGGAGGGCTTGCGTAAGCACGGAGCCGCTGCCGCTGGGAAGCCCACAGCCGTGATGCCGCACACCAGCCAGATGCCCGGCAGACCACCTGTCTAGGTGATCTGAGATGCCGTGTCATCAAAACCAAGGAAACTTGTTATGGTGTGTACAGGCGAGCCTGCCTCCTAAATTAGGGTTTCCTCGCTGCATAGGTGCATAAACTATGTTTCTCTCCCTTTCTTAGCAATTGAATTAAATCAGCAACCATCTGGATTCTCCAGCAATGGCATGTTTATTAGAGAAAAATGGGGACAGCTCTTTGGAGATGAGATCGGAAGCCCAAGCCGTGCACACGACAAGTCACTGCCTACCTGGAGACAAAATGAATGCATTGGAGCTTCCTGCTCGGGCATCAGGCCCGGGTAGCCAGTTCCCATTCACACTGCTGGGCCCAAGCATGACAGCCATGGAGCAGGGGTCAGGCACGGAGGGATCCAGGGGACCAGGGCCAGCCTGGGACAGACAACAGAGGAGGAGCAGACTGCTGCTGGGCTGGGGGTGCAGGGCACTGCACGCCAGGATGCAGCCCTGGAGTCAGAAATGCACAGCCCTGAAGGTCAGGGTGAGGCCCTAGCACACTGCAGGCTGGCAGCAGGCTGAAGCAAGGCAGAGGCAGCAGCGATGCTGGGACTCTTGCACAGGTTTCAGGTGGAGCCCAGAGTAGGGGGAAGGTGGCGGTTCCCCCACTGGGCCTCTAAGAGCAGAGCCCGCGGCCCTGCTGCTCTCTGGAGAGCGCCTGCAGCTCCTCTTCTGCCTCAAGCAAAGTCTGCCCTGAGCTCAACACTGGCAGTATGGAGGTGGTGCCACGCCTCACCCCTTCCTGTTTTCCTTTTAAACAGCCCATTGGGTCCCACCACCACAGAGCCTGAGCCCTGGCTCTCCACGCGGGTGTGGCCTCGAGGTCTCTAGGCTGGCTGACAGCCATCTTCAGGTAGCTCAGAGACCGTGGAGAGCCACCCTCTGCCCGTAGTACACAGCTGGACCCGCATTTCCCTGCCCTCTGCATGGAAACAAACCCCACAGGCTGCCCTGCAGGCCGGGAGACCCTGCTGGGAGGCACAGGACAGGATGCCCTGCCTTGGGCAGCACTGACAGCACCTCTGGGATGACTGTGACGGTCACCAGAGACAAACCTGGCAGGAGGTCCAGCCTGCAGAGGTGGTGAGCCTGCCTCCTCTCACAGGTGCAGGCCACTGAGAGATGAGAGGTTGAAACCAGGGGTTTGCTTCTGCTGTGCCTGGAACTGGCCGGGCTGCCAGACAGGAAGTCTTCACTCCCATCTCCTTGACACCTGGGGTGACCTCTGATGGCGACAGATCTCCAGGTGCGCACTGTGGGAGGCACACAGGCAGCACATTCAGTCCCGCATTCAGTCTGACATTTGGTCCCAGAGCTGGTTGGCAGTGGTGCCATGCCAGCCAGTGCCCTAACCCTAATCAATAGCCTGCGCCTACCTCTCTAACCCTCTAACCCTATCCCTAACCCTCTAACCCTCTAATCCTCTAACCCTCTAACCCT
>NDGN011005676.1:0-12520 GCA_002564285.1 Tympanoctomys barrerae | reverse complement strand
TAAATAAATGTTAAAATTTTTTTTAAAAAAGCGGGAAGTCTTTTTACTAACAAAATTAGTAAAAATCTGTCATATGAAAGAATCATTCATGTATCACCAGTTTTTCAAGCTGCCCAGCAGTGACACATGTGAATTGGAGCCCTGTCATGAACATGTTCGGATTGCCCTGCCTGTTAGTAAACCCTGAAGAATAAAGAAAAATCAACAGTGATAAGTATATGTTGTATTACAAAATAAGACAAAAGGTTACGTGTCTGCATACATATGTGTAAGGTTATAATGGATGTTCCTGCTTTTTTAAAAAATGTATTTGATACAGCGTCTCAGTACACAGCTCGGACTCATAGTGATCCTCTTATTTTCAGCCTCCTCAGTGCTGGGATTACAGGTGTGTGCCACCACACCTGGACTCATCACTGGCTCAGTGTGCCTGGGGCTGGCATGGCCCATGGGACCAGGGATCAAACCCCAGTCCCTGTGCTTGCCTAAGCAGCCACTTAGTCTGCTGCGCTGTCTCACCAGCCCTAAGGAGTTCCTGATTTATCAGCAATGAATGTGCATCTCACTATAAAATGCTGTGTGAAGCACATAAATACACATAAACTATAAAGCATATAAGTTATATATGCATGCGGTGCACATATTGCAAAGCACATGTGTATGTACATACATGTACATATATTGCACATATATTCACATATAAAAGCGAAGCACAAGAACCATACATTTAAGGTATGAAAACAAGACCTGATGGGTCTGGGCGTGGTGCCATGCACCTGCAACCCAGCACTGGATCACTGAGGTAGGAGGATCTGTTCATCATGGTGAGTCTCAGGGTATTGCTTTCCTGTCTCTAAATTGCTTCTCATTTTTAAGTAACCTACATTCTGCAATCATTCTGATGGTAATGAGGTTAGACCCCCAATACCCAGCTATCGCCTAGTATGTAGAGTACTAGAAAACTGTATCACACCAATGTTTAGCTAGGTTTCCACCCTGTGCAAAAAAAGTGTGCGCAGTTGCCAAAATTCTGAGTGATCCTCGGCTTGCTTTGATGTTGCATGCAAAGTTGAGTGGGTCTGGGAACTCAGGACCTCATCAGTGTCTTCTGTGTGTTTGCCTGATAAGGAGTGTGTCTACCCTTGGGAAATAGCCTCTAAGAAGCACTATCCCATCACAATAGTTAGTGTTCATCCATCAGGACAGAGGATTCCACTGGGCTTCTCGTCGGTATTTATAGCTATCTGTTTTTCTGTGCACACGGATACAAGCACACACATACATTGTCGCACGCATGTGTGTAACGCATTATTGCAGTCTAAGTGTGCCTATCCATGAGCCATGAGCCTGGTATTAGCCAGCT
Source organism: Tympanoctomys barrerae (assembly GCA_002564285.1). NCBI lineage: Eukaryota > Metazoa > Chordata > Mammalia > Rodentia > Octodontidae > Tympanoctomys > Tympanoctomys barrerae. Next base: position 11,157 of record NDGN011005676.1, on the reverse strand, counting down.
ACTATACTTGGTGTTTTGTGTGTCAGTCATTTACCAGCATTAAATGTACAACTCATTTGAGTAAAATGCTGTGCAAAGTGACAGAAATGCAAAGACTAGTAAAACATGAGTTCTTAACTGACCATTATCTGATGTCGAGACAAACATGTTAATAATAGAGTATGCAGTAACAGGTACACTGAAATTTGCACAAAGGATTATAAAAGAAATAGTCAAATAATTGTGGCTTTGCTTCCTAAGGGATTTACTCTATCCATCCCAAGAGAGAGGTGACACTGTCATCCATCCAAATGTTGCCTAAGAACCAGGCTCTCCTGCTTCTCCATGTGTAGGGCAAGACTTCCTTTTCCAGAAGCTTCTAGAGCCAACAGGAAGGAAGGGAAGCCGAGGGAAGGGGGCCCTTCTGTGGCTAGGCTGGCTTCTCCCAAGTAGCCTTAGCAGAACCTAAAACACTGGTGTTTTTATTTCAAAATTAAAATGATTCCTATGGCTAAGAGTGGTGCACCCTTCTCAGTCAGCCCGTTGCCATCTTAAATAAAAAGTTCTAATGCAGGGAAAAGTAGAAGCCAGAAGCTGGGTGGCGAACAGCAGCATCTGTCACATAAAAGCATGAACAAAAAGCTAAGGCAGCAAAGAGCAGTAGAACAGTTAGCTGTGGAATCTGGGAAGGAACCCTTGGAGGATATTCGATCTAGGGTCTGAAGGGCGAGAGGAACTGTCCGGCTGGTCATGAGCATTCTGGGCAGGAGCGGCAGTGTGTGGAGGAGGAGGCCGGCATTTCCTCTCCTAGTTCAGCCTACTTACGCAGTCCTGGTCATTCTCCTCTCCACTGTTAATAATAGACCCTAAGGTAACAGGACAGCTAATTTGTAATTAACAGTCACTCAAGATCAGCAGATTATGGTGTGCAGGGAATAGTCACCCTGATGAGTTGTGCTTTTCCACTTCACCAAAATGAGAATATTTTACCTAATGATGAAGTATCTGCATTTTAAAAATAATTGAATTAGAATATTTTGTCATCCTGAGCAGGAATTCATACAGAGAAAAGAAAAAAACCGTAGTGCCAGGCAAATATTCGTCTTTTAGCCTGTAAAGTTAGGCACCACCCAGCTAGCACTGCGTGGTTCGAGAAGCCGCCGGAGCGTGCTAGCTCCGGGCTTGGGCCATCTTCGTCTGAAAGATGCCACCTCTCGTGTCGCTGCTCCTGATGGCACTGTTGCTTTGGATCTAGGAAGCTGAAGTGTTCTTTTCTTAAAATTGTTTTGGAATCATAAGAATCTTTAGGATTAGAATGGGATTTTTATGGCTGACTCCTTTGGCTCTATTCAAGATGTAAGACTCTATTAGAATTTTTCCAGAGAAACAAGTCTTTTAGGAAACCTGAAATTCCTATAATTTAAGGAGTCACTCCAGCTAGGAAGGACATGCCCAACAGTATAAATTTCCTTGCCCACTACCCACCTTGTCCTTGCACACAGCTGAGGACCTTAAAGGACTGACTCATTTCTGTTCAATTCCAGGCTAAACAGTAGTGTGGTGAATTCTTTGAATGCTGCTTAAAATAAGATGATTGTGGGCCAGCAAGATAGCTCATCGTACTAAGCACCTGCTTAGGCAAGCACAGGGACCGAGCGAGGTTCAGTCCCCCACACCACATGGCACACCGGACCCACCCTCAGGCACGCTGAGCCTGGGACAAAGTGGTGGTGGTGCACACCTGTAATCCCAGTGCTGAGGAGACTGAAAACACAAGGGTCTCTAGGAATCCAAGCTGTGTATGGAAACCCTGTACTGCATACCAAATGCATATGATTGTCTGCAGAGAAGTCAGTCCTACTAAAGCAATCTGATAATTTAGTCTTGTGGTCTTCAAAATTTTTGCGGACTCTGTTTCCCTTTCTCCCTGGTGAGCTAGTATCTAGGTGGCGCCAAAGGGTGCTGCCCACCTCGCAGCAAGCCTCCCTGCGGCCGCTCACTCCCCTTCCCCACTCCCTCCTTGGCTCCAGCTCTTTCTCACTCAAGTCTTTGCTGGCATCTCTAACCCAGCAGACTCTCCAAATTTGATGTTTTCAGAAGACCATGTGTCTTCTCGGTTTTCTTATGATCATTGTTTCACAGTTATTTATGCGATTATTTGAATAAAATCTGCCTTCCTCGTTGCACTATAAATTCGTGGTGGGGTCCCATCCATGCTTTATAAATTTGCCATTGAACTTCACTCCTAGCACAGTGTCTGGCCTGTGGCAGGGCCTTAGTCAGTGTTGCTTAGCTGATACTTCGAGCATCCACATTGTGTTCAAAACACAAGAGTAAGCACAGAATGCGTTGGCTCTTGTGTAGGTCTCTGGACAGATAAGAAAGCAAAGAATCCTTAAGCCGCAATGGTCTTGGCTTAGCATGGAAGAAACTTGGTTGGATTCTGATCTGGCCTCATCACGGCCCCTGGGCGGGTGGAGGTCACCCTGCCCCGAGGAAGCAAACCCTCCCTCGTTCCCCACACTAGAACTCAGAACCATGCTTTCCTGTTGTCTTGCATTTCAAAAAATGCGTAACAGAGTTGCTGCTTTGGAATATATTTTAAAAGGTATTTTAAAGGAATAGTAAACATTACCACATCTTAAAAATAAAGCACAGAGATAACAAAATACTAAATATGGTAACTATATTTTAAAATATTTGCTGAAATACATGTTAATTGTTACTAGTATATGAGGTACAAAAGAAAAATAAAACCACAAAAAAGGCAAAGTTTTGGAAATCAGAATGAATTAACAGGAATTTCTGGTCATAAGACCCTTCAACTATCAATCTAGTTTTCATTCTGTCAAAAATATTTGAAAGTAGAATAAGATTTTTGGTCTTAATTCAGACTAAAACTATAAGATATACAACCTGGAATAGTTTAGGTTTTTTTAACTCCAAAATTGGAAAGAAAGTAAAACTGTGAATCACTTCACCCACCGAGTTTGCAGATGGCCATTTTGTCCAGCCCGGACTGAGCTGGACAAATGCTTTTCTAGAAGTGCAGTATTTAGACTAGCTTGTCTAGCTAAGCACTTCGGCAGCCTCCGCTGTAAGGTGGGGACACCTCCTCTGACCATCAGAGAGGCTGGCGTTGCGCCCAGCACGGGACAGGCCCAGGGAGGCAGCAAGGTCCTCCGGTTGGTCATTTCTGCCGCAGGCTCTGCCAGGGCAGTTCTGGTCCTTCTCCACACACAGGTTAATCCTCTCTCTGCTAGTCAATTGTACTTGGCTTTTCTCAGATGAGGTGCTAGATAGCAAAGAAAATGCTCTCATTATTATGTTATTTTGCAAAAATGTATCAAGGCAGTTCACGGAGCAGTGTTCTAGTTGTTTGGAATGAGGAAAGCAACATGCAAACCCTTGCCGTGTGTAGCTTGCGTTCCAGGGACAGACAGCACGGGATTAGGCACAGGGTGTTTCCTGCTAGTTACCTCGTAGCTGCACTGTCGGTCACTGGTGGGCCCCGGGCACTGATCCTGGACTCCCTTTGGAGCCGAGGCTGTCTTCAGTGCTGCTGGACCTCTCTGCCCTTCCCTCCCCCGAGCTCCTACTCTCTCTCCTACATCCTTTTGGTTTGTGTATTTGAGTTGTGAACGTGTCTGTCTTGAGGCTGAACTGTCGTCTGCTCAAGCTTGCTTGCCGTCCTAGCCTAACTCAGCCCTCACAGGAGCCGGCTGCGTGCCCCTCGGGAGCGAAGGGGGGGCGTGCGCGGCGCTCGCTCCGTGGGGCCTGTCTGCTCAGGTGCTCAGATGAGTTACGCGTCTCTCTCTCTCGTTAGATTGTTGGCTGCGACCACCAGCTGGGAAGCACCGCTAAGGAGGATAACTGTGGGGTCTGCAACGGAGATGGGTCCACCTGCCGGCTGGTCCGAGGGCAGTATAAGTCCCAGCTCTCTGCAACCAAATGTAAGACACTAAGAGATGGGGCAACCTCTGTGCTTATTGGCTTGTAATCTTCCCCTGGCTTGGCTCTGGCTTCTCCAAGCAATCAAGGAATAATACCTCCATCAAAGCAGAGAGGAGTCTGAAATTGTGGAGCGCTTCATGCTGCTGCCTTGTGAGTTCATTTCAGTAGGACACGTCACCAGTTGCGGCCTCCTTCTGAGGCCCAGCGGAAGTGAACTAGACAGGCTCTGCAGACAGACACACATGGTGCTCCCCAACTGGAGGGCAGACTGCATCCGACTCTGGCCTTTGGGCAGTCGGAGGCTCTCAGTGAAATATGGCGGCGGGGAGACTGCAAGGGTGCACACGAATGACTACCCACTGTGTGACTGTGTGTGCTGGGGCTTCCTGAAATAATCTTATTTAATCTTTATAACAGTCTTATGAGCATAGCAGAATTAATTTCTTTGTTATGGATAAGATGCCTGCAACTTAAGGAGATTATAGGACTTGTTCACAATTGCAGTGTCATAAAGTAACAGCTAAGATTCGATCCCAGAGTCTGAGTCCTAAGCCGAAGCTGGTAGCTGTGTCTGGATTGTCTTGTAACCTGCTGCCTGCCTCTTGGTAGACCTTCTCGAAGCAGATAGGTAGACCGTGGTGGAGGACCTCAGATGTCCACCACTTAGATCTTATTAGGTAGATGGCATGAATTCCACAATGCCTAGGCCAGCAGCGCATCACAGACCAACCCAGACCACCTCGCAGTAGCCTGGCCACTGTGATGACTGCTGTTCTAGGCACTCCAGGCAGAAGATCATCTTTGTACACAGCACATGTGCTTGTGGAATTATTTTGAAATTTCTGGCCAGTTATCTGCAGATCCTGGTGTTACCCAGGATTTTCAGTAGATCTTTGATTATCCCTTTCCCAGTCTCTTCTGGGTTGGGAAGTGCAAGTGAGTACATTTGCTAAGTGTGGTTTTGTTCTCTTGGGGGAAGACAGTTGACATAGGGCAGGGTTATGACTTCAAGTGGAGCTGCAGGTCAAAAGGCAAGGCAGTTTTTCAGGCATGTCCTAGAGAACTCGTCATAGAAGTCGTGGATGGCTGCTTGCGACAAGGGTGAATCTCGGGGGGCCCGGAAAAGACTTGGGGCTTTTAAACACATGAGAAATTGGAAGTGCTAGCTTTGGGAACCGTCCACATTCTGACTTCGCTGGAGACAGTGATTCTATAAGAATTTAAAAATTAGGACTACTCTGGCAGATAGAATGAAGGACAGAGTGACGTAGACATTGACAAAGTCTGTTCAGGCAAGATTTTTCTTTGCTTATGAGTATTGGAACTTCTTTTATAAGATGAAATTGTAAAGAAGTTGGAAGGTAGAAACCAGGAAAAAGAATAATGCTTTTATTTGTTTGTTTTGTTTTGGCAGTACCAGGGATTAAACTCAGGCCCTTGCACTTGCCAGGGAAGAGCTTATTTACTGAGCCATCTCCCCGGTCCCCATAATTCTTTTAAATACCTGAGACTATTTCAATTACATTTCAAAGTTTGGTTATTTGCAAAGCTACATTTAAAAGATCACTCTTACATTGCAGGACTCTTCAAGGAATGTTGGAAGGATTAAAATATATCTAATTATTTGCCACATAACTGAATCGATCCTAATGATCTGGGAATTGCCATTTGGTACAGAAGTAGATGTCCATGTGAGGTGACAGGTCTGGGGACCTCTGAGAACCTGTTTCCTTGGTGGGACCTTGCAGTCTTCTCATGTCACGTGCCTCGCTGTTAGCACAGAGGAGCGAGGACACTGCTGCCAGAGGCCTTCCTCTCCCCTGCCTGTTAGGGATGAGCAGCCCCTTGCCCAGGCCCGATTCTCAGCACAGGTGGGAAAGCTTTGAAGGATCTGAGCAGACTGAGAGCCACGCGTCCTCTTCAAGCCTGCAGATCAGCGTCTCGGTGACAAGTGCTCCACTCTGTTTGGTTCGGGCCAGTAAACCTGCAAGATGAATGAGGAGGGGCCAGGGATCTTCTCTGAATGGGAGGGAAACCCACCCTGACTCAACCCCCAGGCCCACTGAGGGGCAACAAAGGCAGAGAGTTGTGCTGGGCACAGATGGTTGTTTCAGGTAGCAAGGCAGGCACAGAGGCAGGGCAACCGCTTGGCCGAATTAAGAACTTCTATAGGATTGTCCCTTTGGGGGCCTCCTTGCCCCCCAGGTCCATCTCTGTGTGGGGTGGCACAGCACCTGTCTTCAAGCCACTCCAGCTCCCTGAAATGAGCCAGCTTCTGCCTCTAGGTCAGCTGAGCAGAGGCCGACTGTCTGGTTCCCCAAGGACCGCCAGGCTCTTCGGGCCAGACCAAGGGTGGATTATATAGTGTACCTCCTGGTGATGGTGCTCACGACGATGTGATTTATGCAGTAGGCCCCAGCACGTGGGCGGCCTCCGACAGTCCATAGCAGCTGCCGAGCCGTGTCCTTCACGGATGCTGTCTCCACCCCAGGAGAGTCTTCCTCCCTGTCCTCGCAGACTGGGAGCAGCCCCTGGGGAAGGGGACACGGCAGCTGGGGGCCTAGAGCCCCGGCGCCCGCCCGGAGCCATCCTGTGGGCCTGTCTTCTCACGCTGCCGGAGGAAACCCTGAGCCAGCCACATGCTCGCCTTCGAGCCCCCGGCGCCTGGATTCCCCACCTTGAACTGCTTTTCTTTCTAAATTTATATCCAAGGTTTTTCCCTTATATTATCAAGACTCAGGGAAACAAAGAAAAAATGAAAGACTGGGGAAAGATCATGAGAGAAGGTTCCAGAAGGAGAAAGAGAAGTAGGAGGGGCTTACCAAACGACCCCGTTCTTTGCTGGTGAAAAAAAAGGAAACCATCTTCGTATGAACACATTATCATTGCCTATTACAAATTCAGACCATGGAAATAGAGCAAACTCAAGCAAAGTACAGCAAAACATCCCCACATCCCCCCTTTTCTAAAGAAAATGACTGTCTGCTGTTAGTGTGCAATTTTTCCATTTTTCCTGGTTACTTCTTCCTGACTTCTCAACCCAATTTTTTTTAAAAGAAACTAGCTAATGTGACTGTACTTTTGGCTCTTGATAACTAAAGGCTGGTTTCTTCGCGTTTTGCTGATGTGTGCCGTTTTGCGTGTCTCCCAAGTATACTCCGAAAATAAGCACACCCAGAGCCAGCCCATTTTCTGTCTTCACTGCTGTCTGCAGCTTTGCACATACCTTCTATATTTCTGTATGACTGCAAACCACTTGGGCATCCTAAAGCTTGTCCTCCCTCTCAGGCATAGCAAGGGCAGAATAAACTAGTTTGCGTCAAGATAGAATCACGCTCCTGCTACCTGAGGTCATACTTCTTGGACAGTTGCTCACACTGATTTATAATGGCCATGGTTAGTATATTCCTGGACCATCATGCTAGATCAAAGATTTTAGGGCAAAGTGCACTTATAATAAAACACAAGACTCTCTATATTATAAGTCCAAAATACATATAAGGGATATGCATTTTTAAACATGGGTAATAAATTGCCCACTGTGTTCCTAGATGCTCCAGACTGTACCCTCGATCCCATTGGGGGTGTACATTGATTTAGTGGCGATTACTGACCTGTATCCCTAGTATGTACTGAGGAACTGTTCCAGGTGTTGGAAGGATGGCGCACAGCAAAATAAGCCAAGTCCAGTTCGTGCCTGAAGTTCACATGCTGGTGTGAGGGACACACACAGAAACAGATCAACAAAGCATATGTGACAGAAGATGACAGAGGACATGGAAAAAGCAATGCAGGGAAGAATAAGATGAGGATGGGTTGCCAGCCAAGAGAGTTCAGAAAGAATTGCAACTTTTAGTAGGTTAGTAAGAAACAGCCTCAATAATGAGAAAGCGTTTGAGAAGAAATCTGATGGTGGTAAGAGAAGGGCATAATACAGAAGGCAAAAGGAAAGGAATTTCGGGCTGAGGGAGGGAAAAAGGCAAGCAGAGAAACGTGCATTCATGCATCTGGCATGAAGGAGGAAGACACTACCCTGGCCAAAGTGAAGTTGTGTTTCAATGGGGAATAAGAGGTAATGGAGACAGAGGGCTATGAGTGGGGTGGACAATCGCAGGGGTGTTGGAGAGTTTTGCAACAACTCAACTTTGGATGTTGGGTATTTCTGTCCAGCAAATACTCGTACTCAACTTTGGATCTGCATCTGGAGGAGAAGAGAAGTCCTGGAGGGCTGGGAGCAGAGGAATGAACTTTCTTGACATGGGGGGAGGGGGGCGGCACTTGGCATTGACTTCAAGGTCTTCAAACTGAGCTACATCTCTGCCTTTTTGAGACAGGGTCTCATTGAGATGTCACTTTGCCCAGGCTGGGTTCAAGCTCACAGTCTTCCTACCCTGGCCATGTAGGGTGCTGGGGCTGTCAGAGTGTGCCACTGTGCCCAGATCTAATGGACCTTTCTAAGGGTACACTCTACACTGAGAGCGGACCACAGTGGGGACAGCAGCCCTGTGGCGAGCTGGTTAGTGGCGATGGTGACTTGGGAAGAGGGAGGAGAAGTGACCCAGATCTGCACACACTGTGTTTCTTTGAATCTAAGACACAGTTGATCGGGAGACACACCATTATCTTATGCACACAAAGAGCAAAATGTCTCCATTGCATCCAGGAAATTATAACGATACTTTTGACCTCTTAGGGCTCTTGCGTCACATTTTTAAGAGACTTCTCTTAGATTTAGACATTTCAACCACTATTCATGTTTAACAAATAGAATAAATGATAAATTAAACTGCTTCTGAAACTCCAACTCTTCAATCACTTCTGATTTGATCACTGTTCATCATTAGAAGCCCTGGTAATATTACAAGAATAAATGAAAAGAAATTCCTTGGTACTGGTTCCTTTCTTTAAAAAAACCAACTTATTGGAGTAAAACTGGTATTTAATCAGTAAGATATTTAGTGTATAGTTTGGTATACTTTTACATATGCACATACTAAGGCAGCCATCACTGTGGCCAAGGTCATAAATGCATCCATCATCCCAAATCCTTGTAATCCTTTGTCTTAGTCACTTTTCTCTTGATGCTAAGACAAAATACCCAACATCCAAAATTAAGAAGGGAAGGTTTATTTAGCTCACAGTTTGTAGAGGTTTCTATCCATACTCAGCTGGCTCCAAGGCAGAGCGGCACATGGCAGAGGGCAGCAGTTCACGGTGTGGGAAGACAGAAAGCACCAGAGCAAAAGCAGAGAGCACAAGCCTCTTCTCTTCCTTTATATTGTGTGCAGGCTTTCACCCTAGGGTGGGCCCTTTATACCCAAACCATCTCCCTGCCTTCCTCTGCACAGGCTGAGGGTGTCTTCAAAGTGAGGGCCCTGGTCCCTGCTGGGAGGAGCTGGAAAGCCTGTAACTCTGTCTCCTGAGGTAAGGGCATGAGAACAAGAGGAGCAGGTTTAGCAAGCTGTCTTGGAAAAGCCCAGACCCATGACTAGCTGAGGCTTTGGAGAGGGCAGCCAGACATAAACTATAACATCCTCTCTTCTTCCACTTGTCCTCTGGACACTGCTGCTGTATAGCTGTCACTACAGATGAGGTTGCATCTCCTAGAGTTTGATGTAAACAGAATTATTCAGTATGTGCTCTCCTCTGTCTGGCTTCGTTCATATGGCATAGTTGAGATGGTTCAGTAGTTCAGTGGCTCATTCTACTGCTGAGCAGTAACCCCAGTGTATGGGCAGAGCACATTTTTTGCTCCACTCATCTCATGATGGATATTTGAGTTGTTTCCACTTTTCCACTTTTGGCTGTTGCAGATAAGCTTGCTGTGATCATTCATGTTACCTCTTTGTAGGGATCACACGCCACACTTTCTAGGGATGTACACATCTTTTATTTCATGGGGATCACTTCTTAGAAGTAGTACGGCTGGATTATGTGCTAGGAGGACATTGGACACTTTAAGAAATGGCCAGATTGTTTTCCAGAGTGGCTATTTTAAAAATTTCTACCAGCAATGTATGACAGTTTCCTCGATGTTGTCCCAATTTTAATTTTATCCATTCTAATTGATATGTGGTGATATTTCATCAGTGTTTTAATTTGCATTTTCCCAATTCCTGATGCTGTGGACTCTGTTCATGGTGTGCTAGTCTGCAGCTGCTGCTGTAGCAGGTTGGCACAGACCTGGTGACTTAAAGCAAGACAAATTCAGTATTTTATAGTTCTTAAGAGTCAGCATTGCAAAATGGGCTTTGTTGGAATAAAGGCAAGCCATCAGCAGGACCATGTTCCATTTAGGAGCCTTTGGGAAAACCTGCTTCTCTTCTGTTTTGATTTCCCACTCTGTGAAGGCCATGCGCATCCCTCGGCATGTGCAAAGCCAGCAACACGGCGCCGGAAGGCTACTCTCTGAGTCTAACCGCATTCTTCTGCTTTCCCATTGTACTTCCACGTATGTCTGTGATTTTGTTGAGACCACTCAGATAATCAAGGTTTAGCAATCTCAGTCCCACCAACAACCTTGACTCCCCTTGTCCGACGCAGCATAACACATTGAGTGGTTCTGTGGATCTCTTCGGCAGGTTGGGGCAGTTTCATTCTGCTTACTTGTTCTTTGGCATAGCATCAGCTCACCGTATGCAGTGCATCTAGCACATATTCTTTCAGCCAGCACCTTTTTCGCAAAATCACTTAACGTTATCTTTTCTACTGAGCTATCTTCCTGGCTCCTAAATCACTTAACATTATCTTTTAAATGAAGACCAAATTGCCAATTTTCTCCTTTCATGCATTATGCTTTTAAAGTCATGTCTAAGAACCCCTTGCCTAACTGAAGGTCATAAAGATTTTCTTATATTTTAAAAATATTTTAGTTTAAACCTTTAGCCTTCAGAGGTGTGACCTACTTGTAATTCCTACAATATATGAGGTTTACATCTAGGTTCATTTTTCATACAATGCTCAATCTGTCCAGCACCATTTGTTGAAAAAACATTTTGTGCCCTGAATTATCTTTAAATATTTTTTAGAACTCCATTGGCCATTTCTGTGCATCTTTTTTCTTTTTTGTGGCTGGCTCAGCCTGCCCTTGGGGCAAGGTTGGTGCAGCATGTGCTGCCCGGGATCAAATCGCAGTCCCTGAGCTTGCCTAAGCTTGCCTAAGCAGGTGCTTTAGACCGCTAAGCTATCTCGCCCGCCTGCATCTTCTTTCTTTCTTTCTTTCTT
>NDGN011005543.1:0-10323 GCA_002564285.1 Tympanoctomys barrerae | reverse complement strand
TATTTCTTAAAACTTTTTGAAATGTGTAGTAAATTGCCAGGTACAGGTATCCTACTGTGAGATAGCAGAGCTTCTTGTTCCCGACTGTAACTCGGCACCCACTGACTGTTGAACTTGTAGACTGAAGTCAGCAATCAGTTACTAACACCACCGTTTCTTTATTCTAAGGGGATTTTTTATGCAAATTTTTTCTCAAGCAGACTGACTGTTACTTTGTTGCAGTTAGGCCTTAGTTATGGTCACACCAGGAGGAGGTCTGGATTCCTTTAGTTGTGTTGTATCTTAGTTACTTTTCTTCAGGCTGAGACAAAATATCCAACATCCACAAGTTAAGGGAGGAAAGGTTTATTTAACTCACATTTTGTAGCGGTTTCAGTCCATAACTGGCTGGCTTCAAGGTAGGGTGGCATGGCAGACAGGCATTTCGGAGGAGAAATAGTTAAAGCTGGGCAGAAGATAGCAAAGCAAGCAAGAGAGCAAAGAGCCAAAACTAGCCTCTTTCTGTCCCTCATGTTGTATCTAGCTTACTGGGAGTAGGGTGCCAAGCCAGTCAGTGGACTGATGTTATAATCACCAACCCTTGCCTAGCACACTTAATCATAGCATTATACCGTGAATTAGTCACACAGTGTCGACTCAGCCACCTCTGAAAAAGGTGGCTGACCTACGACTGCATGAGGCTTTAGGGGACATCTAGAGATAAGCCGCAACAATTTACTTATGTTGCTTTTAATCTTTCAAAGAATTATCTATCCTTCTAGGGGAAAAGAAATCTGCTTCCTAGTGAGTTTGAACTGAACAGGGCTAAATTAGAGGAGGCATCTTTTCTGTTCAGTTCCTTGTGAAGCAAGCTTATAGTTGTTTGAAAGCTGAGTCTGAGATATCACAAGAAAGACTGAATTGTCTTCCCACAAGGAGACTCTTGCAGGCATAGCAATGCTGACTTGACCAGGGATTAAGATCTAGACTATTGCAGCAAATCTTCACTGTCTCAGCACTGATTAGTCCACTCAGGCTAACAGAATATATATATGTTGTTGCTACGCAGCTTGGACTTGTAGTGATCATCTTGTCTCAGCTGGCAAGACTCTCCAGTGCTGGGATTCCAGGCATGTGCCTCCACATCCAGTTTCAGGGTCAGCATGGTATACAGTACCAGGGATCGAACCAAGGTCCTTGCACTTGCCAGGCAGGTGCTTAGACCACCAAGCTATCTCCCCAGCCCATGATTTTCTGAAGACTGACTCCAACTGTCATTGTGTGGGGTGAACTGCACATCAAGGGCATCTATCTGCCGATGAGATGTGCAGAAAGACCAGGGAAGACAATGTTGCTCGATGCTCGTGAGCAAGGAGAGGAGAGCCACAGAAATGTGCCTGGGGTTCCTGGACACCAAACCAAAGAGCCCTACTCAGCTGTCTCTCGAAGAAGGAAGTCTTGCCAGTCAGTGGAGTGTGCAAGTGCCTGACCGCGGTCTGATCACACAGCTTTGGCTTTTGCAGCTGTCCACCTTTCTTCTGATTATTCGCCTTTTTCAGGCGATGTGCACCTCACCAGGGCTTGTTTGAACAGGAGCCAGGATTCTTAAGATCTCTTCTTCATTCACGTTCCCTGGAAGCAGCCTCTGAGGGGCCACCACCTGTGGAAGTGAAGGCACAGGACTAGGAGGGAGAAGGGCGTTGTGATGGAGCCGTCACACAGGTCTCAGCCAGTCCTGTCAGGGTCCTGCGATGACCCCTTAGTTATGCTGGCTGAAGGGGGGATTGCCCCTTGTATCTGTCAGTCATTGAAAATGGTAAGTTATGGGTGGTAGTCGTGACTTGGGATGAGGAGGCTCTCAGCCAAGAGCAAGTTGAAAGAGCAAAATGAGAACTTACTTGCCAGCGCTGCTGGAGCTGTGGAGGCTCGGGGCCTCTGCCCTAAAGTTTATGTGACTTAGTCCACACAGTGGCTTACGATCTGGGCTTTGCTTCCAGAGCATGAAGTGGCAGTGACTGCTGGGTCCCAGACAACCCTTGCTATACCTGGACAGAGACAGGTGTCTCTGTCCATGGGGATCCAAGTGGTTGCATGGAATTTTATTGACTTCAAGCCTCATTATCAGTTTATTGCTTCAGGAACCCTCCAGAGATGATAAAGCTACATAATAGGGATAAACATATGGCTGACACATCCAGTGATGTGGTCAGAATCTGAATTATTGGGTTGCTTGCCATATACCTCATTTCTGGCTGTGCAGGAGTGTTGTCCACGACTCCTGATTCTTCTGTTCCTTTGTGCCTTTCCACTTGCAGCTCTCTCTACCTAAGATGCTCTCTGCCCCAGTTTCTCCTTCTGTTAGCAAACTTATCATTTTTTCCTGACCTGCTGTCAGACTCCTCCCCTGGCTGGCCTTTTCCTGCTGCCCAGTTGTCATGCCCTGTCTGGGTTCTAAGAGCACTGGTTATCCAGCGTAGTCCTGTCCATATACCTGGGTCTGTTAGTCTTTCTTCCTCATGCTGAGCTCCTTAAGACCAGGAATGGAGTCCCATCCCCTGTGCATCTGTTAGCACAGGGCAACACACTGTCGAAGAGCCAGATGAACACAGGAGGCAACTGGGAAGGCTCTTGAGTCAAGGAGTGAAGAGAGAAGTTGGGCTAAAGCAGAGGACTGCACTGGAAAGATTTCATTCTGTTCAACCTAGGAAGAAAGCTGCTCCTTCTTTTCCACCTAGCTGCCCACTTAAAGCCTCTTATAAATAACCTCTCTCCCCATTCCACAAATAATGCTGGCCTCATCTCTACCATGTGTCTAGTTCTTAGCTACAAATGCCAGCAGCTAGTACCCAGTCAGCATGTGTTGAATAATTGAATGAACCCAGAATTTGGGGGATAAAGGAGATGTGGATGAATTAGTAGGAGAAAAGGATTAAAAAAGTGGGTGTCAGGCTGCAGTAGTGGGAGCAGGATGGCAACATGTCATAAGTGAAGGCAAGCCTTGGAGGCCAGGAGAGTTGTGGGTCTTGAGCATGGTCCAAATGGTCCATACACTGGATGCGAATATTGAGGTCAACAAAGTTGCACCATGGTTAAGAGAGAAATAAGAAAATAATGCTGGAGCACAGGAGTATGACATGCAGACCAGGAGTGCTCGTGCTCAGTCATGGTGCCTCCCTTCAGGCGCACATGCTAAAAGCAACTTTTGATTTTTATGTACAGTTGTGCATCTAATCAGAAACGACATGTGATTGCGGACCAGCTCACCAGGCTGCTTTGTCTTGTTAGTGGCTGTCATCTGCATGTTTGTTATCCTTGTGATGTGTTGGGGCCCCAGCACCCACCTGCTGCCATTTGTTGGTTCCTGCTTATCAGTGTCCACTAGGTGGTGACAAAGATTCACTTGCCTCCCCTGCAGAGAGCCAGCCTTTTTGAGATACCAAAGTCAAACTGACCATATTCCAGCTCTATAAAGATAGATTGTTCTCTATAAAAGAAAGTCAAACCAAAGTAAAACAATGGCGATCTTACCAAAGATACCTCTAACGAGTGGAGAAACTATTCGGAATAAATATACAAATAATCTAATTATATTTTATTATAACCAGGCACAATCCAACCTGACTTTTCCATAACAATTCATAACTCTGGTATTCCAGAGGATGCCTTTCAGAGTTCTATCTGTCTCAGCTTCTCTCCTATGACTGTTTTGCAGTTTATTTCTGCCTTTTCCTAAGGTTTGGAGGAAACTGCCTCATTTGTCTTTTTCTGCGTATAGATTTTCACACAAAATGGGTAAAATCTTTACTCTCCAGGTGACTTTGTATGAACAGAGCAGTCTAGTTTCTTTTCCAGTGCTGTCCAGACAGCAGTTGTCACCCTGCTAAATGGCCATCTCTAAGCCATAACCCACTCTTAACTTCACTTCTGTTTCCTGCTGTGGAAATTTGGTAAACTGTGGAATCTCCAATCTCAGCTTTCCTACCTATAAAATAAAGATTTCCATAACACCTTTTATATGGAGTTGTTTTAAGATTATATAAGAAGATGATACAGATAGTCTGAAATTGGCAAGTCATAGCCCAAATGTTATAGGTCAACAGGTAACTTAGAAAGATGCTACCTTTGAAAAGAAAGTGAATTTTTAAGTGTGCTGACCATGGACAATTCTTTCAATAAATAGGACATCAGGGAAGGTTCTAGCTGTACATACTATGGCTAGACATGAACTCTCTGCCCTGTCTTGCCTCAGCTGCCCTGCAGTTAGGAAGGGAGTTCAATACATTCAGTCTGTCCAGGGGATCCTGCCCTTACTGCTTCACTGAAGCAGTTCTGGTCATGATCACGTCCATAAGTAAAACCTGCTAAATTCAGTGCTTTTCCACTTCTGTCTGCGGTACAGAGCAGGCTGTCCCTCATCCCACACTAGGGAGGCGCGCGCAGGCCTGGCTACGTTCTCATGGCTGCACGGGTGCTGCCACAGCACACAGCACAGAGAGGAGTGCTTTGCGTGATGGTTGGCTCCTGGGCTGTGCCACTTGTGTGGCTGCCTAGGGGTATGAGTAAGGGTCAGAGCAGGGAGGGGCTCATGCTGCTTGACCTGAGGGCCTGGACTATACTGGGCCTACACAGTATTTTTTTTTGGTTTCTAAAATTTGGGCCAGTATTTAAAAATGGGAATTTGGATTTCTGGCTTCTCCTCAGTTCAGCAAAATGAATTTTAATCGCCATATGGAAGCAAGTGCCTGGTTCTGAGAGGCGAGGAGTACCCAGCTTGCCCCCGTTCCCACCTTCCCCTATTTTATTACTCTCGGGTGGGCTGAAAGGTGGTGGGAAATATAAAGTCATCTTCGTATCTTGCTTTTCAGGGCACTGCAGTGATAATGAAGCCCACCCAACAAGCAGAAACATAGTTAGGACAAGCAGGGCAGAGTCTTCTGCATTTTACCACCCAGCCTCCTTTCTTAGTTTCTCCCTGCTTGTGCTAATGGGGCCAATGCAGTCAGTACAAACTGAAGTGGCATTTTTAAAATATTTTCTTATTCATCAGTAAGCTATGCACCAAAAGCCACTTTGTAGAATGTTCTATACTTTATTCCATTGAGGAAAAGGGAGAGAACTGTTTAAAGTTGTAGCTCTAGATTCATTTCCTGCCATTGTGAGTTGATGATTGATACACAAAAGAAAAAACACTTCCTCCCATTAAGTGGTGAACCTGTGCACTCACTTAACAAACAACAGCCAGTGGAAAGATAGGATGGGTGGAGAGAATTCACGTGCAATTGAGATGAAGCAGATAGAACATTATCTAAATAATTTTGTGACTGCTAGTGGCCCAGATGCTCAGAACAATGGTTATTGAGTTTCTCAGATTGCTAAAAGTATTGTATTGCTGCTGTGGGGCATCATGCCAATTTTGTCCTAATGATGCGTTATTGTGGATATATAATAACAAAATGTATTCTTTTGTATTGGTGAACTATTAATTTTAAGAGTTTTATTAATGGGAACATACAAAACAGGAAAAATATTGACTTTATAATATTTATTTATTTATTTATTTATTTATTTATTTGCGGAACCAGGATTGAACTCAGGCCCTTGCACTTGCCTGGGAAGCGCCTATTCTACTGAGCCATCTCCCCGGCCCCTATAATATTTATTGAGTTTATAAAAAGCATCAAAATTTTCAACATTAACTATTTTTGGTATACAAAGCCCCCCAAAATAACAATAGAAATAAATTCCTATATGAACTAGAATGAAAATACCAATACAGTGCTAAAAATGATCTTTACTTTGATTATCACACCTAAGGCAGTCTTTACAACATGACTACAGCATGCTCCGTATACACATACTGCTTCCATTAACACACATGTGTTTTGCTTTCCTTGCCTTTTTTAAAGGATATACTTCACATCTTGCTGGTCTAGTCTTTAAAATATTTCATGAAAAACAATTTCATGATAGTTGTTTTTAATCGTCATTGATATCATCATTATCATTACTATGCGATGCTGGGGATCAGACCCTGGGCCTTATATATGCTAGACAATCACTGTACCACTGTCCTATATCCTCAAGCTTTCATTATACTTCTAGTTTCATATTTATTATTGAGGTTCAGCATCTTTTCATGTTTGGATTATGATAATCTTCATAATCAAAGATTATGAAGCTGAAAATAGATGAGATTTTTTCAAAGACCAATGCTATGAGCCAAACTGATGGATTCTGTGCTTCCAATAATTACTCTGGGGCTGGGGACATTGCTCAGTGGTCTAAGTGCTTGCCTGTCAAGTGCAAGGACCTGAGTTCGATTCCTGAGCATGCATGCCAGCCCTGAAACTGGGCGTGGTGACACATACCTGTAATCCCAGTGCTGGGAAGGCTAAGTCAGGAGGATTGCTATGAGTCTGAGCTGTGTAGTGAGATCCTTTACCCAATTAAAAAAATCACTCTGGAGTTTTGAGTTTGTGAAGAAATATAAATGTCTGTGCGCTTAACTTGCTCTTTTAAAAAGAATTTGTAGTAATGCTACAGCAGTAATTATTGCAGGCAGAATTATCAGTGGTTAGTGGATAGAAACATAACTAAGAGATTATGTAATCTCAAACTATTCTCCTTGTAAGTTATTTGTTAATTTACAAAGTGAAAAATGCTAACTTTATGGCAGTGAATCCAAGAAGCCCAAACCAGCTGAATGGAGAACGGAGGCTGTCAGTTACCAATGATATTAGTACAGGTATGTGGGCAGAAGAACCTTCAGATAATTCCAGATTTTAGCTTTCCATTTTTCCAACAAAGGCCCTGTCTCAGTTACTTTTCTCTATACCCAACAGCCAAAATTAAGAAAGGAAAGGTTTATTTGGTTCACAGTTTGTGGAGGTTTCAGTCCATACTTAGCTGGCTCCAAGGCAGCCTGGCACATGGCTGATGGCAGCAGTTCATGGTAGCAGAAAACAGCAAAGAGCTCAGGGAAGAGATGTAGCTGTGGCCTCCAGCAAGCCTCTCTCTCCTCCATGCTGACTGCAAAGACGGGAGCTCCTCGAGGAAGTG
This sequence comes from Tympanoctomys barrerae, assembly GCA_002564285.1. Lineage (NCBI taxonomy): Eukaryota > Metazoa > Chordata > Mammalia > Rodentia > Octodontidae > Tympanoctomys > Tympanoctomys barrerae. The sequence continues at coordinate 3,285 of NDGN011005543.1, read as the reverse complement.
GTGTGTTCCATCCTTCTCACGTCCTTTTTATAGCCTTTTGTGACGAGTCACTCTAGGGCAGACCCTTGATACCCTAGGGAGGGGCCTCTATGCCCAGGAGCATGGAATTGCTCAGCCCATTTAGTTAAGCTTTTAAATTGTCAAGTTGACGTATGTATCAATGACTACAAGCCCCAAACTCAAGAAGCAGAGATAAATCATCTCACATGTTTCCAGTTCAAATTCCTGACCTATAGAAGTCATAAGCACAATAAATAGCTGTTTAAATGATACTGAGCTTGGGGACAATTTGTTACGTGTGCATAATCAGTTGAACCAACAGTGTTGGCCACATTTTTCTACTATAAGCTTACATTTTCTCCTTTGTGAAGTAAGTAAGTAATATGTGGGGAAATCCTTTGAGACTACGTAAAAATGATTTCTTATCAAACTTTCACTCTCATCCAACTAGTTTTAGCATTTATTGATGATTTCCTAGTTCTATCATTCCTTCTATATTTAAGAGCTGGTATTATTATATAAGGATGAGTTTTTCTGCCCTTCTACTTGTGTTTTTGTGTGTATGTATGTATTTATAACAATGTGATCTCATGGAGTTTTATTTTATCCAATGAAAGATAATATGTTATTTTCATTGATACAGTAAGCAGAAGTTCTTCAAGCTGATTGAGTCCTTCTGAATTTTCTCCACTTCTTGTTGAACATCTTGTTGTTCATACAACAAGGTGTCCCAGGCTCATCTCATGCATTCCCTGCCCCAGTCCTGGAATCTAAAGACTTTTCCCCACAGAGTTCTGGTTCATTTCAGTGGATAATGGCACTTAGAAACTGATATCCAAGAATTAGATATGCTCACTACTATGGGATTCGCTGCTATTTAGGACTGTCAGTGGACGGAGCAGAGAAGTATATTAATCTGTGTATGTATTTGAAAGGATCAGTTCATATTTTACTTTCAAATTCAGTTCATAACATCAGAAAGCATTATAGTCTCTCCCTGTCCTATACTTGCAACTTATTTCTCTGACAGTAAAATCTTGGCTTCTGTTTCCCTTAATCCACTTACTCATTTGCTCAAGCCTAAAATACATGGAAATCAGTTTCAGAATTGCTAATTCATGATGTTGAGAAAAGCATTCGTAACTAAATAAAGTTTATCATTGTTTCCAGCTATTTTTAGGTAAAGCATATATAATTGTACGTCCAAATTATAAGTGTTCAGTTTTAGTATGGTTTAACAAATGAGCATATTATTAAGTCATAAAACATTTCCATCACCCCACAAAGTTCTCTTCTTAATAAATCCTCCTATAACCAACTTTGTTCTACTTTTTTTGCTACTGTTCTGTTTCTTGTAGAGCTTCATATAAATAAATTGTACAATATTTAGCTGTCTTTGATTGATTTCTTTTGCTCATGTAATGTCTATAAGACTCATGCATTATATATCAGTAAATTTTTCTTATTTATTGCTGGTAGTATTCCATGTTAGAAGTGTATCAGTTTTTCTGGGAAGGTGACACACACCTGTAATTCCAGCACTAAGGAGGCTGAGGCAGGAGGATCTCCATGACTTTGAGGCCACCCTGGGGCACACAGTGAGTTCTAGGCCATCCTAAACTATACAGCGAGATCTGTCTCAAAAAAGTAAAAAAGAAAGAAAGAATGCCAATTTATTGATTCATTTCCTGGGATCTGAGTTATTTGCAGAGATTGACTATTATGAATAAAGCTGTTATAAGTAAATATTCATGTACAATATTTCTGTGGATGCACATTCTCATTTCTCTTTATTATAATTGCTGAGTCATGAGGAGTTATGTAGAGATGAAATTAGCATTTCCTTGGGGCTGGGGAGATAGCTCTGCAGTCTAAGCGCCTGCCTGGTAAGTGCAAGGACTCAGGTTTGATCTCCAGTACCGCATGTAGCACTGGATCCAGGTGTCGAGCTAGCCACAGAAATGGTGTGGTGGCACATGCCTGTAATCCCAGTACAAAGGAGGATCACTACAAGTCAGCTGTGTAGTGAGAGCCTGTACCAAATAAATAAAAGATAAAAAAAAGAAATAAGCATTTCCATCAGCAGTGTGTGAGAATTCCAGGTATTTCACATCCTCCCCATTGCTCATTGTTTACAGCCATTTTAACTTTAGCGATCCCAATAGCTTTACCTTTCATTTCTTTGAGTACTGTTCTCTCATGTTTTAAGGCCTGGGTATCCCCAGGATTGGTTTTTGGCTCCTTCTCTGTTCTCTCCTCAGTTGGACTGAGTTCAGAGAGTGGGAGTAGTTGTATGGTTAAGAATTTTGGAATTAAGCTGAAGAAATAGATCAGAAAGTTCAGGAATGCTCTTTACATTCCTAATTCAGCTTTCCATAAGCTTTTGTTAATGAGATAAAAATTTTGTAATTAATCACGTGCATATAATTTACTTGGTTTTGTTCTGTTTTATAAAGCTGATTTCAATTATAGATATTTATAAAGAAAATGAGTATCTGGCATTGTTTACATGCTAACACTTGCAGAGTTGTTATGGAAATTATATGAGTAGAAAGATGAATTTTCATAAAATTTTCTTACCAGCCTTTTTTATTTTTAGAAAGTAATATAAACTATTCAAGGCTAGCATCAACATATTGCCGACTGATTATTGTACTTGGTGTTTTCATACTCTTTTTCTTTTGTGCATTCAATCAGTATGCCCACCACATCCCCAAGTGGTATTATCTACATTTAACAGATGGAACAGTGGGAACTTTAGAGGGGGTAAGCACTTTGCCTAAGGTCTTGGCAACTGGTAGCAAATGGGGAATTAAAACAAATGCGTCTGTGTCATGGTCCATGCTGATTTTATTAGGAGTTGTCTGGGCCTCCAGTGGGCCCAGTATGTGTTCTGGCTCCGGGAAAGGAGCTATTTGTTTGCTTCATTTAAATAGCACTATGATAAGACCCAAGGGCGCCAATCTAGCCAACGATGGGGATTGTCTACATTCAGGTGGGGAAGTGGACCCCAGAGTCTTCAGGAAGGAGTAGAACTTTCTTCTGCTTTCTTATAAAGACAAACATATCTGCCACGGAGCACCATTGGGGAGTGGCAGAATGAATGGGGCCTCCCTGACCTCCGTGCAAAAGCAGTTGCAGGTTGGGAGCTGATGTCCCTTTGGGCAAACAGTTACAGCTAGGAAGTGCTACCTGAGCAGTCATACATGCCCTTCTTAATGAGGAATAAGGAACGAGGGAGCTAGCTAAGGGTCCTACTACCAGAAGGTGGTCTCAAGAATCTGT
>NDGN011004744.1:0-11572 GCA_002564285.1 Tympanoctomys barrerae | reverse complement strand
CACACACACACACACAAAATAAATAAATAAATAAATAAATAAATAAATGTTTAAAAAAAAAAAAAGAGGGCCAGAAGATCAGGTTAACAACCAAATGAACAAAATTCATAGTGAAGCTGGGCTAAATTGTAATAATTTCAGTTGGGATTTTAGCTTTGATCCATCATATCTCTCCTACCTGGGAAAGCAGTTAGCAAGGCCAAAGGACAGACCTCTACTACAGTGTCACAAAGAGCTGGCCACCTGAGCTTCCCCATCTAGTTCCCTGTCTGCTTCCCACACCTGTTCTCATTGTTGGCCCATGTTAAAGCTGTTATACCTTCTTATGTTAAGGACCTGAGAATAAGCCTTAATGATTTCCTAAATTATTGTTAATTCAGCTCTATAAACCATATCACCAGGTCCCTTGAAAATACAGAGCTAAATAGTTGTTAGTGAATAAAAGGAGTTAAGTAAAATGTTGTGGCGATGTTAGCACAATCAGGACGGAGCTGGACTTCACCTTCAGGAGAGGCAGCCCTTCTCACTTAGACTAGAAGTGGAGAGATCTGTAAGTGTATCACATACACTCACATGTCCTAAAGTTCCAGCACAGTACTTGCTGTGATTACAAATGTTTTAGTTGACTTAGAAACAACTTTCTTATCCATCTTCATTCTTGGAAACAAATAGTCTCTGGGTTCCTGTTATTTTTGTTTAATAATTTCTAATTTCTCAAGTTATGAGCAGTTTAACAGTTCCCTTAGTAATTAACTCTGAATAAGAACAAAAGAGAAAAAATGAATAAAATAATAATTAAGCTTAACTCCAGCCTGTTTCTTTATACATCTCCTATAATACCTTGCAAACATTGTATTTCAGGAAGATTTAGGAAGCTACTTGTACAAGTGCATATTAAAAGAGTATCAAGGGAAAAAATGCAAATGTGCATGCCTGAGGCAAAGACTGAGCGAGAATACATTGCGGCCACAGAGAACAGTGAAGACATTAACAGACCCCTGGAAGGGAATATTGGCCTACAGCTTCTCCCTGGTGCAGAGGAAACCACGGATTTGGACTGGGACTTCCCCCACCACCATTAATGACTGAATTGACATTTCCTTTCCTCTTACCCCTTGTCATCCTTCACTGTCCTCTGCACCTCCAACCCCTTCTTTTTCTTCCTCCTCCTATATTCCTCCTCCAGCCTCAACCCACAAAATATTACCAGGGCAGCTGGCCAAGGAGCATGATGAGAGGAGTCAAGCCTCATTTCCTGCATTAGACCCAGAGAGGAACCCAGGACTGCTAAGCTAGCCTGGCTTTGGCTGAGCCTAAAACACGAAGGTGCAAATGGAAACAAAAATAAACCTACAAAAGTAATTCATATTTTATTTCTTAGCCCTCTCTGTTAAGGTATTATCTTTCATTTTGCTTACCAGATGGTCAATAAATATTCACTGTAAGCTCTTCTAATTAGTTTGCAATGAAAATGGAAACACCTGTAACATATTTGTATGTAAATTGTGATCTCAAGCAACATTCTTCTGTTTAGGGCTTTTGTATCATTATGGGGTGATCAAAATATATAGCGAATGTTTACTTTAAAATTTTTATTACAGTAAATAACACATTGCAGCTAATCCCTCCCCCCCCCACAAGATTCCCTTACTTCAAACACACTTGTTCCATCATTCTTGCCACTTTCAAAAGAAGGTCTAGAAATCCTCTTTCCTGAATGTGAATTTGAGATGTGATTAAAAGTTGAATCAAGAGCCGTCCAAATAGCTCAGTGAATTAAAGTGCCTGCAAGCAGTTGCAGGGGCTGGGGGTTCGATCCCCAGACCTCCCATGCTGGCCCTGCCCCCAGAGTGTTTTGAGATGGCAATTGGGTCTGGTGTGATGGAATGCACCTGTAATCCCAGCTCTTGGGAGGCTGTAAACAGGAGAATCACTACAAGTCCAATCTACTAGTGAGACCCTGAACACCCTGTAGACCCTTCCCTAAACAATAAGAAAAAGCAAAGTTGAATCAATTCTGCTGCCTCGTATGATCCAATGGAAAACCATTTCATACAAATATTACATGTCTTTATTCACTTTTTCCCTGGATGTTGACACTGTGTAACTCTAGCTCTTCCCCAAAGTCAAAACGACCATGAAAGGCAAATGTGTTCAATAATTCAGGGCAACGAAGCAGTTGCAATAGTGTAACTGAAGGCATGAAAAGGTGCTTCCAGGACTGCTTCACAAAGTGCTCAGAATGATGGAACATGTGTAAAGCAAAGGGGAACATTCTGATGTGGGCTAATGCAATATTTCCTAAACCATAATCCATTTTTATAATTTAATCACTCACCATGGCTTTAGTCACCATGGAGCACTGTATATATGTTTCTCTTTTATCTCATACACAAAATTTGAGAGACAGATGCTTTTCTGTCCTCAGTTTATAGGTGAAAAACCAGATCCTGGACAGATCAAGGAATGTATTGAAAATGAGACAATGAATGCCAGACCTGTCCTTTAAATGATCATCTGTCTAAATCACCTCCAAAAGTCTTAATAACAAAGTCATATGATCAATGCTTATCCCAAATACCTATCCTAATCATCTTCAAGGGCTTTCCTATTGTTTCCTCCATTTCTAACACCCCAGAATTTTCAGGCAACAATTCTCATGACCCTTTCTCTTTCACATTCTTTTTCATGTTCACATTCTCTTCCAGTCTCTGCTATGACCTACTCTGTAACAAATGATCATGCCACAAGATGCCGTGTCCAAATCATGGATCCTCGTAAGACCAACCCCCATCAAAGCTCAAGTTCCCTGAGCTCTTTCAGTTCAAATCAGTTTCCGTACAGGTAGAAGAATGAGATGCATCTATATAGGATGCCATACCTAAATCACTAAGATTGTATCACATGTAGCCCTCTACCATGAGTAACACAAGGAAATGTCATGTATATGTATGGATCTATTCCTAGAATTACTAGTAATCTAGAATTAATACACAGAAATACCTTGGGAACAGAGGAGAGGAAGAATAGAATTTGAGGGCTGGTCAAATAGCTCACTGGATTAAAGCGCCTGCAAACCACCCCCAGGGCGCGCTGAGACAGCAAACTGGGCGTGGGTGGCTCGCGCCTGTAATCAGAGCATTTGAGAGGCTGTAAGCAGGAGGATCACTACAAGTCCCATCTAGTAGTGAGACTCTGAACACCCTGTAGACCTTTCCCCAAAATACAAAGAAAAAAAAAAAAAAAAGGATGGAATTTGGGATGAGGTCAGTGAGGGAGACCTTTTCAATGAGCTTAGCCCTAGTATCCATGGCCTGCAGTAGGATAAAGCAACTCCAATGCTGGAAGAGTTAGAGTTCCCGCAGCTAAGAACTACCCCTAGGCCAGCCAAACAGCTCAGCTGAGTAAAGCACCTGCTTAGGCAGCCACAGCGCCAGGAGTACGATCCCCAGGTATGCCGTGCCAGCAACACCCCTGGGACACACTGAATCAGCGATTGAGACTGGGCGGGGTGGCACATGCCTGTAATCACTGCACGTGGGAGGCTATAAACAGGAGGATCACTATGAGTCCAATCTACGCGGTGAGACCCTGTAGGCCCTATAGACGCTGTCTTAAATTTAAAAAATGAATGAATAAATAAATAAATAAAAGAACTACCCCTAGACTGGTGCCTGAATTCCCTTCGTAATCCTTTGAAAACGTGACCATGAGATGACTCTCCCCTGCTCGCAGCTGCTGACCCAGCCAATATTGGCACCTTGATTTGAGAAGTCTGAAATTTAAAGTAAAACAAAATAGGTCCTTTTCAAATGGGAAGGGAAGCAGAGATGGAGTGAGGAGGTACAAAAGGGAAGAAGGCAAGGAGATGCACAAAAAACTGTGTTATGTGTAATTACCAACCCTCCATTATGAATGTAAGCATTATGTACTGCAAACTTGTGTTAATAAGCATAAGAAATAAAGTGGAGACAATAACACTTAGAAAGAGAGAAATAAGCCCCAAGTTTTATTGAATTGTTAAGAATAAACCCGACTAAAGAAAGATTATGTTTTCAGCTACAATTTGTAACTGAGAAGATAGCATCATATAAATTAACTATAAAAATGAATAATGAGAAGCTCACACACACACACATACACACACACACACACACACACACACACACACACACACTGACCCCCTAGTTACCAAGCAGGGGATCCAGAGTGGCATCTGCAAATTCTCCTTCATTCACATCAGATGGTACACTCCAGAGGCAGAAGGGCCATATTCAGAGATGCCTGGATGATAATTACTCTGTTCTTTTCTCCCTTGTCAATTGCTGCCAAGTTAGCCATAAACAGTCTGCTCTGTGTTGGTGGCGACACTGTTCATCTTCCTGGAACCAAGTAGATACGTGGAGCCAGCCTTACCTTTCCACCAATGAGACCAGTTACTGCACCTCCCGGGGCCGCACACTTCTCCCGGTGGCTTGCATTAGTCGAGGAGCCCAGCAGCAGCCTCCATCACCTTGCTTAATACTGGGGACACTGAAGATCTCACAGAAAAGAAATCTGACCCATTTCCATATGTACATACTTTCTTAAAGTGCTACAGATAAGGACATTGTTTATTTTTGTTGTTATTATTGTTGTTGTTTAATGTATCTAGTTGTTGCAAGATCTCACTATGCAGCTTGGACTCCTGGTGATCCTCCTGCTTGCAGTCTCCCCAGTGCTGGGATTACAGGCACCAACACACCGGGACTCTAGATGGCTCAGCCTGCACTGAGGGTGAGGCTGGCATGGCATGTGGTACTGGGAATCAAACTGCGGTCCCTGTGCTTGCCTAAGCAGGTGCTTTGTTCTGCTGAGCTATCTCTGCCCCTAGGACACTGTTTAAATTGTCTCTTAACTTCTAAACTTAGACCTCATGAAAGTAGAGGTCCTTATCCCAAGAAGGACCTGAGAACAGACACATTTTTTTCTAAGAAATGATCGAGCCACCACGTGCCCTCCCCGAGTTAAGGATCTTCTTAAGACCAGTTTCCTAAGGTGTTGCTGTGGCATACTCCTGAGCCCCTATCAAAGCTCAAGTTCCCTGGGCTTTTTCAGTTCAAATCAGTTTCCATATCAGTAGAAACAAGAGACTCATGTGGTCAAGGAACTGGTGGCAAGAATGATCTTTTCAGAGACCTCGAGATGTACATTAATTATCCATGCCATTCAAAAGGAGCAAGGAATGGGTGAGTTTGGGGAATATATGAGAAAATGACGACACCTTCTGACTAATGGCCTCACAGAGGAGGCAAGGAGTTCATCAGCAGCACCTGCACTAGTGGTGGTGTGTTGTCCCAACTTATATATGTCTTCTAGAAGAAGACACAGCACCCACTAACACTGATGCTACCATGCCACCCCAGCCCCCGTTCAGTTTGTATACCATAAATTAGATTTCAGCTCCCATTTGCACTTTTGACCCAAAGCACAATTGTGCAGAGAAAGAAAACAAAATAAAAAATAACATAAAGCTTTGGACGTACTTAATTGAGGGAACTCATTCTTGAAAATAGCAGTGGAAGTATTAGGATTTTTATGCAATGAAATGCTGTACATGAAGCTCTGTCCATGGTGCTTGGTACATTGTGGTAACTGAATCAACACCACCTGAGGAGGAGGGTATGGGAGCTCCCCAGGACCCCACCATGAGCATCTTTGTGGCCAAGGCAGAAAGGCCTGAGTGCCTTGCCGAGGCATCTCCCTGGAAGGTGCATGCTCCATAGGTTAATCTTGGCTTGTGGATGGGAGTTCTGTAAATAGATGAGGCAAAGAAAGCCAAACGCAAGCAGAGGACTGGCCCAGTCAATTGCCTCCTTTTGCTCTTCTTAAAATAATGAACACGGACTAAAACCACTGCAGTGACACAGTTAAAGGTCTGTGTTTTAAAGTTAATGAAAGGCAAAAGTTCACTTTCTGAAATGTGCTTATTAGGCAAAATAAAAATAACTCAGGTATGCTGCCCTAAATTTGGATTTTATTCCCTATTGTTTCTCTCTCTCTCTCTCTCTCTCTCTCTCTCTCTCTCTCTCTCTCTCTCTCCTTCTGTGTGTGTCTTCTCTTCTCTCTCCTCTTGTTCAACCAGTCCTTTTCAATCTCTCCACTTTCAAAATCCCATGGAGAATTAAACTTGACTTTACATGGAAAGATAATCAGAGCTGCTGAGAAGAGTGCCTGCTGACTCAGAAGCCAGGGGGAGGGGCAATCCTGAATGAGGCAGGAGCTGAGGATGCAGCAGAGCTCCTGGACCAACTCAGACTCAGTCCTCTTCGGCAGAGCCCCTAGCTGTGTCTTGAAGACTGGAGATACCCCCCAACTTAGCTACCACCCTTTGTTTCTTTCCTAAGTATCCTTTGATGTGTTTCTTCTACTATCACTCACAGCACATAGTTCAAGGCTATATATAAATAAGACACAGCACCCCTGACATTGACTCTACCACTCCACCCCACCCCAGTTCAGCTTGTACACCATAAATTGAATTTCAGCTCCCACTTGCACTTTTGACCCAAAGCATATTTGTGCAGAGGAAGAAAACAAAATAGAATTAAAAAGTGCCATCCTGTGCCTCAGTCCTAGTCCTTAATAAATTTCTTGATGTGACACATCTCTTCAATGATTTTTATTTCTAATTGCTAATATGACAAGTAAGCATGATTTCTAACAAGCCCTTCAAAGAAGCAACAGTCGAGGGCACAATTTTACATCTACTGTTACAAACACAAGTAGAAGCAGCAGAGAATAATGGCTGGTCTTTTCTGAACACTTAATAACACAAGTGTTCAGGACTCTTCATACACTACCACATTCAATATTTAAAATAAGTAATAAGGTACATTTCCATTTTAACAATGAGGAAATCTTGAATGAAACTCGAAATTGTTGGAATAAAGACTTGAATCCATACCTCTCTGTCACAATCCAAAATCCTGGACCAGGACAACATGCACTATCTTCATTTGATATGCAAGTGCAACACAAAACAGCATCCAGTCACTGATGAGACTGTAGTTCTCTCTTTGCTTTTCCCTCAGTTGTCTGATTATAGCTCAGCCTGGTGCCAGCATGCCTTCAACACACCACATGCATGCTTGCCAATACCTACCTTACAATCAGTAGCAAATGATTCTCAGGCTCAGGGTCTTCACCGAAGAGTATATCAAAATATTACTTAATCACAATTTGAACCGTAATGTTATCTTCTAGCATGGTGAATGATACCATTATCCATTTTCCACCTCTTGTGTAAAATTTTCTTTTTAAATAAAGCCAAGCAAGCTTTAGAGACCTCAATAAGCAATTAAAATGTGGCACACTGATTATGATAGAAATCATTAGAGTGACAGTCACAGAAGCTCAGAAGTCAAAATCAGGAATATGTTAAAACAGCAATGAACAATGAAGACATAATGTAACACAGCACCAAACCATTTCTATGGACTTCTGTACTTTCTTTGAAAAATCATTCAGCATCTCTAAACTTTAATTTTTCTCCTAAAAATTCTACAATGCCTACTTTAAAAATATTATTATGACAAGTAAATGAAATAGTTTTTCATAAACTCACCTAGATAGTGTGTGGCAGATATTGATACTCAATAATCATTAATGTCCTCTACCTTCTCAGTCATCTCCAGTGACCAGATTTGGTACAAGAATCATTAATTCTCTTTATTTCACTGACAGCTCTTCTTAAAGTCTTACTTTTTAAAAATCATTTTTATTATATTTGAACAAAGAAAACATGTGTATGTATTTGACATAAAGCTGAACAAATTAATAAAAAATTGATCATTATCATTGCCTTTATAGTTTCTATATCCCTTCCCTGCTCACAGACAAGAAATGTTTTAAATTTGGGGTTTCCCAGCCTTCATTTTCCACATACTTTTTAGTTCCTCCTGACCACTTGAAAGAATTATCCCCCTAATGGCTTCTCTCAGGCCAAATACATCAGACAGAAATGTTTCTAAATAACATACTCCTCAAATTTTCCAAAATGCCATCCAAAATTTCAAAGAAAGACCCTAGAAAGCAGAATGTATCTTAAATACTTACAAAAATCACATGGATGTGATGTTTTATGAGTATGTGCCTACGCATGAACATATTTTAGGTAGGTTCAGAGTCTCACAATTGAAATATGGAAAGTAGTATTCATATATTCATTCAGGAATCAAAAATATCCCCTTGGCCCCATCCCCTTCCCTGACATTGTCCTTGTCTGCATGGTCATTTGATCAAATAGGATGCTATTTGTCTATATCTGTGTTCTAGTTTGCACAGGAAAGAGAAGATGTCCAGATTAAGCAATGGGGAGCCACCAATTCTGAAGAAACAACCCAAGAGGGCTGATTTATGGAAAAGAAACATTACTGCTCCTCCTTGGGACACCTTAAGGTCCTGTCATAGGGAAGCTATAGCAGGTTCAAATCCAGCATCTCTTAGTAATGCCATAAAATAATGTCACCTATGCTTTCTCTGTGAATACCAAACTGACAATGGAAGCTAGTTGTCAATGCCCTAATCAAATACAGGAGAACTGAACACTATCATTTTTTTCCAGTCAAATGCATATATAAGACTGGGCATGGTGGTGTGTGCCTGTAATTCCAGCACTTGGGAGGCTGAAAACAGGAGAATCACTATGAGTATGATCTACCTAGTGAGACCCTGTATACCCTATACACCCTGTCCTAAATTCACACACACAAAACACGTGTATAACCAGAGTGAGAATGCCAAATAAACAAACACGGCATGTCAGTCAGAACTCAAGAATGTGATATTGACTCTACTTTTATTTGTCCACTTAATCCAATAAGGACATCTTATTCTCTGTTAAGAATCTAGTGCTTATTAGCACCATGTATTCATCAGCTTTCCCATTGCTGGATACAATAAAATACCTGGTACCCACAACCCAAAGGAGGTGTGACCTTGGAGAGTTCCCTGGGAGGTGCATGTTCCATAGGTTAATCCTACAAACACGGATGTGCATACACTTCAGTTGTATGATGCTTTTAATTTTTTTGAGAAGACACCAATAAGGGGACTAGCTGGGTCAAATAGGACCTCTAGTCCTAGTTTTTTGAGGAATCTCCAAAGTGGTTGGATTTCAGAGTGCTTGCACCAGTCTACACTTCCACCAGTAGTGGAAAATTGTTTCTTCTTCCCAAACAGCCTTCCAGCATTCGTTGTTGGTTGACTTTTTGGCAATAGACATTCTTTCTGTGTTGAGATGTACTTTCAGTGTGTTGTTTTAATTTGTATCTCTCAAATAATCAGTAATGTTGAATTTTTCTCATATATTTATTTCCCACTTGTACTTCTTCATCAGAAGTGTGTATGCATCTCAGATGACCATTTTTGGATGGGTCTTGGAATTTAGGGGATTTGATTTTTTCCAGTTCTTTGCATGTTCCTGCTACTTATTCTTTCAAAAGCAAGCAACCAGATAAAAAATTTTTCCCGTGTGTGGGTTCTCTTTTCATTCTGTTGGTGATTTCTTTAGCTGTGTCAAGCTTTTTTATGAGATACAAATTGTTGATTCTTTGTACTACGTCCCGTGAAATCTAGGTCTGGTTTACAAACTCTTTGCTTACACCTACTCCAAGAGTTCTACCTTCTTTCTCTTCTAAAAGATTCAGTGTTTCTGTTTTAATATTTAATGAATCTATTTTGATTTTAGTTCAGTACATGGTGATAGACGTGGGTCTAGTTTTAGTCTTCAGTGTGTGGGAAGTCAGCTCTTCCAGCACTATTTATTTATTTAAGTATTTAGTACAGGGTCTACAGGGTCTCAATACACAGCTCAGACTCAGTGATCCTCCTGTTTTCAGCCTCCCATGTGCTGGGATTACAGGCGCACACTACCACATCCTGTCTCAGCCACACTCTCAGCTCATCCCAGGGGTGGGGCCTGCAAGACAGGCAGAGGATCAAACCATGGGGGTCACTGCAACTGCATAAGCAGCTGCTTTAGTCTGCTGAGCTATCTGTCTAGCTGTCCAGCACCATTTATTAAAAAGATACTCTTTCATCCAGTTAATTTGTTTGGCCCCTTTGTCAAAGATAAGGTGACTAAATGTGTTTGAAGTTGTTCCTGCACATTCTAATCTGTTCCACTGACCCTCTGGATTATTTTTTCCATTGCCATGCTGTTTATATCACTGGAGCTCTATAATATACTTCAGGTCAAGCATTGTGGCACTCCTTGCCTTGCATTTGTCACAAAGACTTGCTTTGGTGATTGTAGGTCTTTTTTGTTCCAAATGAATTTTAGAATTTTTTTCTATAATTCTATGAGGTACATTAATGGTATTTTGATGGAGATTGCATTAAATTTGTATAACAATCTTAGAATTATAGCCATTTTCAATGTCATCTCTTCCTATTCCAGAACAAGTAATTTCTTTACATTTTCTGGCATCCTTTTTGATCTCATTTTCCAGAGTATTGTAGTTTTCAATGTAAAGATCTTTTGCTTCCTTTATTAGATTGACTCCTATGTATTTCATTTTTTCAATGCTTTTGTGAAAAGTGTTGTATTCTTAATTTCTTCCTTGGTATAAAATTTGTTCTACTACTGAAATTAAGTGAATATGAATTGGAATTAAATTGCTAGAACTAATTATTTTAATTATAATCTTCAGAAAAGTAGTAAGAAAATTAAAAATAAATAAGAAAAGTGGCAAAGAAATTACATAGCATATAGAAAATATTGACTTAACTAAAAGGAAACCAATTATAATATATATATATATATATATATATATATACCCTTTGGAAAACTTCTCAACTTCATTTGTCATTAGGGAAATGCAATCAAAACCACAATGTGCTATCATTTTATATATGAAAAACAAACAATAACAAATGTTGATATGGATGTGGAGAAATTATAAAACTTTTACATTGCTGCTGCAAATATAAAATGGATTAATTTTCTTTGGGGAATACTTTGAAAATTCCTCAAAAATACAATCTAAATTTACTACATGACCTGGCCATTAAATTTATATTCCATTCATTCCAGCCAAATGACATAAAGACATTTGCATCCAAAAAATCAGGGAAAAAAATGTGACAGAAGCATTATTCATAAAATCTAAATACTAGAAATAATCTAAATGTTCTTCATCAGATGAGTGGCTGCACATAATGCACAATAACTGTACAGAAATACTGTACTGTGGTATCTTGGTTCATGAACTTAATTCTTTTCACAATTATGCTCCCAAACTAAATTGAAAGACTGCCAAGGGCTGGCGATATAGGTCAATGGATTAAGTGCTTGGTTAAGTAAGCACAGAGGCCAGGGTTCAATCCCTGGCACTGCATACCATGTCAGCCCTGAACCTGGACGTGCTGAACCATCAGTGGAGTCTGGGTGTGGTGGCACATGCTGGTAATCCCAGCACTAGGGAGGTACAAATCAGGAGGATCACTGCAAATCCAAGCTGCACAGTCAGACCCTGGAGAGAGAGAGAGAGAGAGAGAGAGAGAGAGAGAGAGAGAGAGAGAGAGAGAG
>NDGN011004368.1:0-10980 GCA_002564285.1 Tympanoctomys barrerae | reverse complement strand
TACCAATTTGATTTGGAACTGTCTCATTGCTATTTGTCTCTCAATAAAATTATGGAAAAAAATTTAAAAAATTAAAAAGTAAATAAATAAATGCATATTGACAATTTAAAAATACACCAAGTAATTTTGTGTGCATTATGTCTTCTTCATAAATATATACACATCATGTTATTTGAAAATACAACATCTGAAATTCATAAAGTTACATACCAACCGAATATTCAGTGGAGGAGAGGGCCTGTAATACAAGTCTGGGATTCAGCACCTTGTGTTCTTTCTGCTCTGTCAAAGCTTCTTTAGAAAAATGACTAGTGCTGCAGAATCAGTATTTATAAAAGCTGAATTAGCCCACCTGTGCACTTCAGTTTTGGGGGAATGGATGGCCTAATCATAGTACTGGTCAACATAGGACAGGGAGCCCTCTCTGGTGGGCAGCACTGAACAATCTCCCGTCATGGGCAGAAACTAGGCAAGTAACCATCCAGCAGAAAAGATCTAATTACCACATTAAATCTAATCACAAATAGTTAGCATGAGCAAGAAAGATCTAAGAGGTTGTGGTTACTCAGGTCAGGTAGGAAAGGGAGGAGCATGCATCACGCTTACTTGTCCACACCATCTTGCACAGGACAACTTGAGTGACCAGTTTAGAAAAAATGGTCAAATGCATTTTTTTCTCTTACAACCCCACAGTTTATCTCCCCTCCACTCTGAAATCTAAGTCTTGTGTACCTGCTGCTCAAAGGAAAGAAAGTAATGAAAAGTGTCACATTTTTGCATTCTTATTAAATGGTTGGATAGTGCAAATTTCCCAGTGGAACAGCCATGGGACAGATACTGCACATGCGTAGGGTGTTCACTTAAGAAAATTTCTCGTTCTGAACTTTACTTTTTCTAGAACTGTAAAGCCAAAGTGACATCGTTATACATATTCAATGTATAATTTATATAAACAAATCAAAAAGACATAATTTCCTTTTTCCTCAAGAAGTTTTAAGACCTCTCTAGTTAAATCTTTAATCGCAGCTCTTTGCAGTCTTTGAATTAGTGCCGGAGCTCCCTCAACTGGACATTGTAGGTATTACAACTCATTCTTCAGGGCCATCACAATTAAAATCATGGCTCATTTATTTTACAATGTGATATTTTTGAATCTGAATTAACAAAAGAACCTCAGTAGGGGATTTTGGTGCTTCACTTTATCCATTCTTCTTTTGTTTACTATATCATTGATCCATCTACCCTTTTATAAATGGTTTTGAGCACTGCCATATACTGGGACTTACACTTAACTCAGTGGGAACATTATCTGGGACACTTCGCAAGTTTGAATATGGAAACATAAATGAGACCTTGATTATATTAAATGATGTCCCACTAAGGAACTCTGGGGCCGCACCTTGACAGCAACCACTGCTCTCATTACAAGTGTAATTACAAACTAATTACCACATTAAATCTAATTACAAATAGTTAGCATGAGTAAGAAAGATCTAAGAGTCATAAATATCTTTACACCTCAGAAGTTCTCCCACACAGAAAGGGACTTAGATTTGTTACATATTTCTTTCATTTAGGATTTTTCAGTCACGGTACTAGAGCTATTTTGACCTCAATAATGATTTGTTATCAAGGGCTACCTGGTACATATAGAATATTAGCAGTGTTATAGACTTCTACCACAAGAAACCAGCTGGATCCAGTTACTAAATCCAAGATATGTCCATACACATGGACAAATATTCCCTGAGGGACAAAACATTTCAAATGCAAACCACTGCTCTGGAGTCAAGAGCAGCATTTTCCAAAAACACTTCCAGAGGAATTTCCAAAGTGGCTCCATTCCTTCATCTTGTTATATGAGATGAAAAGAGTTATACAGATTTCATACTCAGGCCAACCGAAGAAAAGGTGTTCAAAAATCAATGTCTCAGCATGAACAGAATTGTGAGGTTAGTATTTTAATAAACTTCTCTTCCCCACAAGACTTTGGCAGAGTATATAATGTCAGCAAGCAAATCTGTAAAAAAATACAAAAAAACAAAACATCTATGAGAGGAGTAGGTGTTGAAAAGTGTTATTTATAAGACATAATTGCAGATTCTTGGTATGATTATACATGTTTTGCAACCTACACACAGACACTGTGGCCACCTAGACATTAATTAATGAGTTACAAAATTGATCAACTGTTCTTTGGAAGAGATGAAAGGCATTTATGGCCATAACTAAAATTGGGCCATTTATTTTCTGTTCTGATCATCCAACATGCCTAATCCTTTTTAAGATCCATGATTAAAACCCATCTGCCTCCTTTTCATGGTATCCAAAACAGTAGAAACTATTTTACTCCTCTTTTCTGTTTGTTTGTATTTTGCCTTCTCAGAATATACACTGGAACTACTGAACAAAGACGAAAACTGATTGCTGGCCACTTGCAAAGGTTGTGTGGGGTCCTTGGTGTGAGTGTATCTGGTTACGCTATATTTCAGTATCGCACTGAGCTACTGGTTACAAAATTGACAACATTGTGAGAAGTGTATTTATTTGGCAGTGCCCTTGTCTCTCATGCAAAAAATAAGTCTGGATTTTTTTAAGCCATCTGTTAGGGTTTAGAACTAAAATGTCCCCAAGAAAGGCTTGTGTTCAGAGGCAGAACTTTCAGAAGGTGACTAGATCGTGGGGCTCTGTATTTATCAGTGAATTATTTCACTGATGTGTTCATAACTGGTATGGTTTGTGTCTGGGTGTCTCCCCAAAGCTTCCTGCCCCAGTGACTGCATGAAGCAGGCTTCTAGAGTTTGTGATTAGTTCATGATCCAGTGCTGGGAATATGGGTGTGAGGGCTACACCTGCCCTGGGGTGGATAGCCTGGATGCAATATAAGGAAGGGAGAGAGACTTGCTAGCCACCTCAGCCGCTGCTCCTCCCTTTTTGAACTTTGCTATCTTCCATGAGCTGCTCTGCCTTGGAGCCAACCAAGTATGGACTGAAACCTCCACTAACTATGAGCTAAATAAACTTTCCTTCCTTAATTTCAGTGTTAGGGTATTTTGTCCCAGCATTGATTAAAGAGTAACTAAGACAACAACTGAATGTGCTGCTGAGAGGGGGGTGTGGTCTGGAAACTGGGCCAGTAGGGGTGTGACCTGGGGGGCATGCTCCTGTCCCCACTCTTTCTCTTTCCTTTCCATTCCCCCATCTTTCTTTGCACCATGTGTTGAGCAGATTTCTGCTACCCTGTCCTTCTACCTTGCTGTTTCTACCCTGAAGTTATGGGCTAACCTACAAACTGAACCGCCTAAAACTATGAGCCAAAACAAACTTCCTCTATTAAGTTGTTGGTACTGGATATTTCATTCCAATGACAGAAAACTGAATAGAGCACCATGCTGGTCCTAGAGAGGTGAGAAGTTTTCCAGCATTTCCCTCAATACTACCCAGCTCAGAGAAGTCAGAAAAAAAAATTTTTAAAGCACCTGTTACCTCTGGATAATGTGTGGTTTATAGACACATTATGAAAGGCTCTCAGAATTCCCTAAAAATAAGTAATTTAAAAACTGATATACTAGGATTTTTTTAAAGTAATTTTAAGCCCCAGGGAGTTTTTGAGTGGTTGAGTAGACTTACTGGTGGATTTTTTGTGCATTGCTTATTAGATCATTTTTTAAAATAAGAAGACAATGGAGAGCTCCACTGACCAGACATATTAGTTTCCCAAAGTGCCTTTAAGCTTTAAAGTTTACTAGTGTTTCTTATGTCAAACAACAGCTATTCTTAGAAAGTATAAAATCTATGGGACAAATTTGAAATCTGCTTACTTCTATTTGCAAACTGTAGGTATCCGCGGAAGCCACTACCAAATTGGATTACTTCAATGGTTTATTTGATGAAGGCTTCATTTATTACTGGAATACTTAATGAAAAGAACTAGGATAAAAAACACTAAAAGATAGCTGGGTGTGGTAGTTCATGCCTGTAGTTCCACTACTTGGGAAGCTGAAGCATGAGGGTTTCTTTGAGTTTGAGGGCAGGCTGGTCCACACAGTGAGTTCAAGACCAGCCTGAACTATGTAGAAAGACTCTGTCTCAAAAACAAAAGCAGAGGAACCAAAAACTTCAACAAAAAATAGTAAGACCACTAGAGTTAAGGCTAATATCTCAAAAATGGGTTTTGAATATTAAAACACTAATTGACAGTAATATACTTTGATTTTTCTTCTTCTATTATTAACAATTTGTATGATTTTAATAACATTTGCTTACTTCGGAGGCCAGAGCTGTTCTACTTTATTATCAGGTGAATCTTATTCTTAAATTACACAATTCCATATTTAGTAAAAATCTAAGAATTAGAACAAACTATTATCTTTACAAATGAATACTGTAAAGATAAAAATAAACTCATCCTCTGATAAAAGCAGATAGAAGTTTTAATAAAATGAACTGACTGCAAGTTCATCAGAATAGATATTATAGCCGCTGTTAGAACATCTGCAGCTTCACAAAATTTTCATAAGTCTTTGTGTCTTCTCCTTATATTTGGTTGTGTTTCTTCTGCAGAGGCATCAGGAAAAACTTCCGACTTAGGGAAGAGTTGATTTTTAAAAAGTGTCACCAAGGAAAGATGCTCTGAAATATTCTGGCTGCGTTTCCAGAAGAGCTCTGACCCTCCCAACCTAGGCTAGCTACAAAGGTGTGCCTGGCATTGTAATGAACACAGAGTGTGAATTGTTTGCACTTTTCTACATGCTTTGTGTACTTTATCTCATTTAATTTCCATGATAATCTTAAAAAGTAAGATCCATTTTATAAATGTCTCCAATTTATAAATAGAACAATTCAAGCACACACAGCTCCAGCAGTTGGTCACTGGCCCCAAAGGGAGTGTCCCACGCAAAACAAAATTCAAGTTTACAGTTTTCCTGTGGAGTCCTTGTTCCTCACTACCCTCTCACAATACTAACAAAATAACAATGATAATATTCTTAACCACTATTACTCTTGCTTACCTGACACCTTGTGTTATAATTCCGATGGTAAGTGTCCCTTAGCAGCCCATAAGCTAACAACTTAGTCTCCAGTGCTACAGGAGGTAGTGAACCATATAGGAAGTGGAGCTCAAAGGAAGGAAGGATGGGTGTTCTTGACAGGGACACTAGGACCTCGGCTCCTTCCTATCTTGCACCATAACCATCTTTCACTCTCGCCTTTTGCTTCCCAGCCACTCCACCAGGTGCTCTTGTCATGATGTCAAGCCTCAGCACAGCACAGCCATGGACTCAAGCATTTGGAAGTGTGAACCAAAATAAACTTGATTTCTTTATACGTCTTTTTTAATCTTAGGTGTTTTCTCACAGTGAAAGAAAAGTAACACATGCTCTTCTGTCTTTTCTCATTCGATCCTCATTTTTTCCTTGTAAACTAAGGATTCATCATCTCATTACAAATATTCTGAAAGGTTAACTGCAAAATCTATACAGGGAAGGGCCCAAGTCCAGCCTCTTCCTTTGAGCCACCACACTGCCCAATTTCATGTGGATGTGAGGAAAGCCATGTTCTATAGTCAATTTGCAAAAAGCAGTGAGGGATGCTGGATATAGTTTCAACTGGCCCACAACTAATGATCCAACAAGAGACATACTTGATATAAACTAATCCTAGGAAGATAAACTGGAGCTGAAATATAAATGAAAGACCCCTATTATTGAGACAAATCCAATGCCATTTAGACAAAAGCAAAACTGTTTTCCAACCAGAGAACACTCTGCCTACCAAGAAGACCTGAACTACCAGAAGCTGATGCCCTCCTGGGAGATCACGTGTTGGACATCCAGGGCTTCAGTGTTCCCTGTCTAAGTGCCCCTGAGCCATGGATCTAAGCTACCCAAGGATCAGCCACACCAAGGATGAGCACACCTGAAAACAGTTGTTGGTGAGGTGGGAGGCCATGTGGCGCTTGGATAAGCAAGCTGTCTTGGTGTGGACTGGAGCTAAAAACAGGAAGATGGAAGATTTTGAGCCAGGGGTTTAGGTTTAAGGAACGTTTCTCCCTAGCTTACCAAATTTTAATATTGAGTCACATCCACACAGAATCCCAGATTAAACCTAAATCTTGCCTCCCAGAATAGCAGGAGCTTATGCTGGTCAAGGTAGAGAAATAGCCATTTTACATAAGCATGTCCTGAGCATGATTTGTCACCTCTGAAGGCTTCTGTCCTTCTGATTTGCATTTGTGCACTCAATGAGGGTCCTACAGATGTGAAAGGGAAGCCTGAACCAGGCTATATTGTACCCTGCTTTCCCCCATCAGAAGCTAATATGCTTCTGGGAATATAATGTGGATGTTCAGCTGATTTGGGTTGGAAAATTTACTGTGTAACTTCACTGAGAATACTTACAATAGTCTGATCAAATCTCAGATAATGATGATCTCATATGATCTCATTGCCCAGCCTTTGCTCAGGATAAAGGAGGACAAAAATCACTGGTATTGTATAAAACTTGTCATTTACATGACATTTTATCACTTACTGCATTGTAAACAGCTGTTTGATCAATTCATTCCCATGTTCATTAGCTTGACATGTAAGATTATGGGGTGCTGTCAACACAACACCAGACCAAGCTGATGATTCAATCAAATTCAGTCCAATAAGCAGACAATTCACTTTGAAATAGGAATTAGTTCATTTGGTTTGGTTGCTTTTGTAATTATTTATTTTTCAACTATCAACTTGATTTAAATAAACAGGAAAATCAGTGATCCCCTCCACTCTTGTCAACGTAAATCATGTAGCCAACACATAACCAATTTCAGACTCAAGGTATTTGTCAAAATTGGTCCCCATAATTGCTTTCATCAAGTATCTCAGTGGAAATTCCCAATGAATAGGATATTTGGGTGAGAATGCTACATACCATAGGTCACAATGCCAGAGCCAATGGTCGCATACAAACTACCAAAATAGAAACACAGGCTAAGAAGTGGCCTGTGGTGGAGGCACTGGGCCGGATCCCTGCGGAAGACACAGGCAGGCTCTGTCCCTCATTCCTGCATCTTCACTCTTCACAGAATCCACAAGATTTCTCTAGCACATTCCTACAAACTCCCAGCACCTCTCTACTGTTAAAGCCTAAGAGGGAATTTTTTTTTTAAATCTTATAATCATTGTGCCACCACTTTGTGTTCAGGTGTCATTTGTCTCAAGCTATTCCCTTCTTGGAGGGAAGAGATGGGATGTCTCATAGAAGAGAATGCATAAACATGCAAAACTCAGCAGCAGGTGTTGAAGTCCTATGTGAGAGGCCTCCACCGACACTGACACTGAGTACTATTAATAAGTTGAGCACCTAATTAAAGCCCATGTGAGAATCTATCTCATTCATCTGCTGTGGGTGGCTGCCAGGAGCAATGCAGAGCGATAGGAAATCACTAAATGAGTAGCCTCAGCAGCCATAGGAGAATGATGTGGAGGAAGAATGAGGCGTCTGCATCTAAAGATGGGAATTCTTGCTCTGGCCAAAGAGAGACAGCAGGTTAAATTCTTCAGTGTAGCCCGCAAGTCACTCGGGCCACTGTACAGATTTAGAAAGCCAGGTACAAGGAATGAGTTTTGCTGAGCACTTCCCTTTCCTGAGCAGTGTCTCCCAGGGCTGCGTTGTCAGAGCACAGTGGATCACAGCTTGGGGTAGGTGAGGCCGCAGCCTGAGCTAAATTATTTCATTAGGCACATGCTGACTTTGCCCAGATTGTTCCCTTCAGGTCTCGGATCCTGCGTGGAACTGAATCATCCTCCTTCATAATTACCAGAAGCATCGGAAACAGCTGTTTTCTCCACCCTATTGCTAGCACCGGACAGCAGACGGCCTGAGGGCCCCATCATCTGACAATGACACGCCTCACTGCAGGACGCGTGCCTGTGCATTCCTTTGCCTGTGCCAGGAGCCTACCTGTCCTCTTGCTGCTGAGTGCAGTGGGAAAGTTTCCTCCACCACAGAGCGCAGTGAAGGCAAGAAGAGTCTCCCACTGGACAACAGATTTACAAACACAAACCTTCTGAGGGCCTGGAGTGAATTATTAATTATTCCCTTGCTGTGCAAGGCACTGGACAAAGGACTCTAAAGATCATTTCCTTTCTTCTTCCAAAAATAGCCTTGAGATTTAAATGTGGCATGGCCATCCAGGGTGAAAAGGAAGGTTGAAACAGACCTTTTTCCATGTACAAAGCCTGAAATATGAGAAAGAAACAGCACCCGAGGCATCACTGACCCAGAAGTTCTAGGTATAGGGAGGACATTCCTTGAGGACCTGTGATCAGCCACTGTGTGGTGGGCCCCGCACTAGAAGCTGGGGACACAGTGGGAGATTAGGAAGGACTGAAGAAGTGGGGGGCTACCAAGGTATCACAACCTTCTCAGAGGAGAGCTTCTGTCCAGAGATGAAATTTTACCCCAAGAGACTAGAGAGAGAGAGAGATGGATACAGAAAAAAAAAAAAAAGGAAAGGTAGGAGGACATAGCCTTCATATAAGTATGCTTCTCTGAAATTACATACAGAACCAAGAGCCATGGCCCCTCCAAAACCTATTCCTATGTGGTGGCTACGGAATACCAGCCACCAAATACTACACGTTGTACTTGATTTTGTGGAGAGCAAACAACAATTTCAGAATCTGATGTGCAGTGTCACTTCTAATAAAGATGTGCACCTAAAAACAGTAGTACATATACACAAAATTTTACACAGATATTCTAGTGTCTACCAAAGCTCTAAGATTGCCATGGGCTGGGGAGAGAGCTCAGTGGTCTAAGCATCTCCCTGGTAAGTGTACGGACCTGGGTTTAATCATTTGTACCACATGCTGTGCTGGCCACTGAAACCAGGTGTGGGGGTGCACACTTATAATCCCAGCACTGAGGAGGCTGAGAAAGGAAGATTACTAGGAGTCTGAGCTGTGTAACAAGACCTTGGGCCAAATAAATAAAATTTTAAAAGTGATTGCCAAGACTGAAGAATTGATCAGGAAAAAAAAAATTAAGCTCTCAACAGGGTAAGAACAGTCCAGTTATCAGAAGGTAGGAAGGCCCACAAAGTTAGTAGCTCCAACAATCTCAAATTTGGGGGACCATTGCCTGCACAAGGTGGATGATTCAGAGGAGTTATTGCCAGGGTGACACAAAGGAGAGATCCAAATGTGTCCTACTAAGCATAGCCCAAGAGGAGACAGAAGCTTTGGAACAGCTTATAAAAGGGCAGCCTGTACAGTTGTCATAAAGTAACCCTTACAGGTGCAGGAAGACCTACAGACCTCCAAGACAAGGTGAGTCCCTACAGAAAAAAAAAATGTCAGTTTGCATTTATAGACAGCTGAGAAAGTGTTCTATAAAGAGTTATTGAATCATATTCTCCATGTTATTTGGAAAGAACATAGGAAGACCTAAAGGAACTGGAATCCTAGAGCCTAGGAGGCTGCATCAGTTCTGTACACCCTAAATTGGGATCTCAACCTTGCTTACCCACTGAAAGGTATTAGCTAGGGGTGAGCAATGACAGCAAGTTAGTCCTTAAACCAGCCAGGCTGAGTAATATATAAAGAGATTAGAACCTGTACCTCTTTTTTTACACAGCACAGATTGAATACAGGCCTTTATACTGCACTACTTTGCCAGCCATGGTATGTTTCATTTTGTATTCTTATGTTTTTATTTTGGGACAAGGTCTCACTAAGTTGTTCCATTCAAACTAGGCTGGAACTTGAGACCCTCTGCCTGTGATCCCGCAGTGCTGTGATTACAGCTGTGTGCCACCACACCTGAGTTCCCCAACATTAATGATGAGGACCTAAGCTCCCTGACACTATATGGGTACAAAATGACAGAACTGGACAGAACCAGTTCTCCGTGGTTCCAGAGTGCACCTGTTTTAGAGCTATAGCCCTCCATTGTCTTCCTGACAAAGAGGATTCCAAAAAAGATAAAATCTTATACAGAAAAGGTGAAGCACAATTTTTACTCAGAAAATCTCTACTGTCTTCGCGCTTGCTTCCTCTGGCGTGCCGAGGGCTCCATCTTCACTGCAGCTGCCTTCTCCCGTACTGCCCTCGGGCTGCCCTATGCAATATACGTCACGCCACGGTTCTACATCTCCAAGATTACTCTATTGGTACCTGCTGAATGCCCCTTCTTCTTCTTTGCAAGCAATACTTATCATGAATGCAGAAATTCAATTGCTGGTTGGATTCCTTTATTCCTTGGCTCGATGCACGGCGCACACCGGTCAGTGCTACACCCATAATGAAATCAGAATTATCTGACCAAAAGAGAAAGCCTCCATGTCTGGGGACATAAACCAAGCTGGCGCTGGCTGGAGCCCAGGGATCTTGCACTATGGCCTCCAGCAAGCTGTGCTAATCCCACGGCCCGCTCCCCATGTATGTGCGGGGATCAATGATGACAACTTCTATTGTGACTGCGACCGCATGAACACAGGCAAGACAGGAAAATGCCCTTCCCCAGGCTGCTCTTCACACTTGGCAAATGAAACAGTAATGGCTTTGCTTGGCGCTTGACGAGCAGGACCCTCGGGAGCAGGTGAGGCCCTGCCCAAGGCGGCTGTGTGCAGTAAGTTGTTTCATTTCCAAACAGCAAGTTGACACAGTGGTGATATTAGGAGTTAGACAAACGTAAAGAGAATAATTCCGATTTTGTCGACGCGGCATTCATATTGCAGCCCCACTTGCATATATGCTGTCCCCGTACACCAAAGTTCCTCTGAGATTCTTGGAACGTAGTACATTTTGGCATGGTCTGCACTGGCACAAACAGACTAGAACATGCACTGAGGCATCGACCAGTGTATACAATTAGGTGTTAGACACAGCAGTCTGGAGCAGACAGAAGTGTCACCAAGTGTCATTTACATAGAAGTAACACTGAAAGGAGAGGGGTAAAGAAGCATAAATATTAAAATCATATTTT
>NDGN011004226.1:0-11587 GCA_002564285.1 Tympanoctomys barrerae | reverse complement strand
ATCTGCATAGCCAAAGAGCTGAAACTGACACGACATGGTAAGGTCAGATCAGATCAATATGTCACCACCATTTATTGTGGCATCTTTCCCCCCCTCAGATTTGGGGTGATACAGGTCAGGCCGGCCAGATGTCCCACATGGGGCACCACTCCAGACCCTCGGGTTTGGAGCTGAGGAAGAGAGGCTGTTGCTTGCTGGAGTCAGAACTGGATCATTTAGAGAGTGAGTTTGAACCCAGTCCCTCTGTCCACAGGGTGAATCCAGAACTATATGTTAGTGACCAAGCCAGAGGATCAGGTGTAAGTTAGAGTAGTCTTCTCCATGTATGAACAAGTCAACATACATGAGAGGAGTAGATGAGGACTTCCCAGGCGGGGCTTCTTTAATGGAATTCTGGTCACGTAGCCCAGAGCTCAGATCTACTTGGCTTAATCAGCCTGCTGAACATTAGAGTTGTTCAGCAAGAAAGTCAGGAAAGCCAGACTTCAGTTGGGTACCCAGGAAAGACATGTTGAGAGGATGACTTCACAGAACGGGATTCCAACAGTTTCATGTAATCTCTCCCTCTCTAGTGCTCACAATTCAATTATAAAAACAAAAGAGAGAATCAATTCAATCCACCACACTTGGCAGTGGATAATAATACCATTCAAACAATTTTAAGCATTTGCTTGGCCTCATTTAGTAACATACAGTGGGTAGGTTGATGCTATGCAAAGTACTAAGTGAGACAGAACATTTATTCAGAGAGTACAGGTCTAAGTGACCATGCCAGCCTAAGCATTTTAGGAACTAGATCTAGACACAACCCCAATATGTTTTCTGCCTTATGAGGTTCACCACATGCAGGAAGAAGGAAATAATTACTTCCAAAAAAGATTTGCAGAACACACGGGAATTGAGGAAATGGTGCCCTCATCTCACCAAGATGTTAACAATAGTAGCTGATGTTTATGGAAATCTCGCTGTACACAAGGAACTCCTCTAAATGTCTCATAGCAACTACTATGTTATGTTCACACGACCATGTGGGGTGGACCTATTGACTCTGTGGGGTGGACCTGTTGACTCTGTTTTGTAGATCAAAAGTCAGTTAAGCAGCAGTCCCTAGGTTTGTACATCTGACGAGAGTTTGCATCTGACTTTGTGACTTATATCTTGACCACTACCATACACGATATTAAGAAATGGAGAACCTTCTAAGAATGCATCTCCCCTCATGGCCTTCCAAGTCGGCTGAACTCCAGCTTCCACGTCTGGAGGGGAGAGGCATGGCGTAGGTTCAGCTATAGATGAGGAAAGTGGGCTTAGCGTGTTCTCTTGCTGTGGAAGGAAGGGAGGATTATGGATTCCTGAACCACTGTCTCTCTGCTCTGAGCATCACATTTTTCTGGCACCAAAACTTTGGAAACTTGGCGGAATTGCGCAGATGCTCTGCCAGTGAACAATAACTATCAAAATAAAAATACTCAAGCGACATTTAGCCCAGAGAAGACATTTTACAGTACTCTTTACACACTTAAAGGCTTCTTTATGGGAGAGAAAGAAATAAAATTTGTTCTGCACGATCTTCACAGGGATAACTGAAACCAATGCCTGAAAATTATAGAAGGCAGATTGCAACTTAGTAAGCAATTATTTTCCAGAAAAAAAAGAGCTTCAGAAAATTAGAAGTTGGCTTATGACAGCATGAGTTCGTTATCACTAGATGTACTCATGTAGAAGATGTGCCACCTTCTGTCTAGAGTGGTATTTATTTGAGTTTAGAGTTGGTAAGACTCATTTGAACTGCTCATTAATAATGCATATTTTGGCTGTGACAGCCTCTGATTCAGTAAGCCAGTCATCAGTATCAAAAATCTGTTTGTAATAAGTGAACTAGAGCACTCTAGTGCACACGGGGAATAGTAATTTGGAGACTATAGAAAGGAATTTTCCTCTTAAAAGAGAAGTTAGGTTACATAATGAAGTTTCCATCTAGCTCTATGTCCAGACCTTGTTGATCTATCTATATTCAGTTTCTAGCTTTCAGACAGTCTTTTTATCATATTAGTTTTATACTTGAGGTTGAATTTGCTCAAGCGCCGGTTTTATACTTGATCATTTTTTTTTCTCTTCCAATTACTTTGCTCATCCAAACAATATTTACTGAGCGATGTGTATCCATCAAGAGCTCTTTTGGAGACACAACATGAAAATAAGAATACTTGTACATTTAGGAGAAAAGGTGCAGTTTTCTACTATAAACCAGAAGAATCTTTAGTGGTTTGTCTGGGGATTTATTTGTGCTTTATGGTGGGGAATTTTGATAAGTCAGTGTTTTTCTGCCTGCATGACTAGAGTATCCAGAACAAGCAAGACGAGGTTTCCATGCCTTGTTGCTGTTGTTATAGTGTTA
Organism: Tympanoctomys barrerae; assembly: GCA_002564285.1. NCBI lineage: Eukaryota > Metazoa > Chordata > Mammalia > Rodentia > Octodontidae > Tympanoctomys > Tympanoctomys barrerae. The sequence goes on along the minus strand of NDGN011004226.1, from coordinate 9,189 downwards.
GAGACGTGCTGGAAAACTGAAAGACACAGAGAGCAAGACTATGATCTAGGACAGTGTTCTTAAATATGAAACCAAGGAATTGAAGGCTTTTTTCACTTTCTAGGTCACAAATATCTATCATTTATAATTAAATTAATATATTCTGTTGAACAATTATTTTAAAAAATATGTGAGAGACTAGGTAGGAGGCTCGGAGCACAGTTTTCTGACTGTTGTACAGAAGAAGTAGTTGCAATGGTTCCAACTCCTAGTGGTTGGAAAAGGAAGAACATTATCACTCTTTTCAAACATTCGAATGACCTCTCTGCAGAAAAGGAATTTACCTACTACATTCTATGCCAAGAAGATTTTTAATCTATGGATAAAAACATCATGATGGTATATTTTGCTTACACAAAGAGTAGCTTCTTAATAGAATCCTACAGAGTGCTTATAAGTTTAATGAACAGAGCCAGCCAGACAGCTCCGCAGACTAAAGTGCCTGTGCAAGCAGATGCAGGGACTGGGCTTCAATCCCCTGCATGCCGTGCCAGCCCGGCCCCCCTGGGCACACTGAGATGGCAGATGAGACTGGACGTGGTGGCACATGCCTGTAATCACAGTGCTTGGGAGGCTGGAAACAGGAGGATCACTAGGAGTCCAATCTGGGGAGTAAGACTCTGTAGAGCCTGCACTAAATACATACAAAATAAGGTTAGCTTAATGAGCATGATCACTAGAAACGTCCAAGCCCATGGTGGATACCCAGTCCTGAGGGATTTTCTAGTATCTTCAGATATCTTTGTTGCGTGATTTGACTATGTGTCCTTTCAATTTACTTTCAGCTTTTCAGTGATGAACACAGAACTTAATGCATGGACCAGGGCACAAATTAATTTAAGATGATGCGGAAGCACAGCTGAATAAGAGTCCAGCCATTTCTCATAAAATAAATTTTATTTATGGGACATCAACTTCTGGATGAAAAATAAATGCTACTAAATGTCAAGTATACTTATTAATAATCAGGTTAAAAATACTCCCAAATTGATGGACTCATTACCACTTCTTTTCCTATGAAATTCGTGGACTTTGTAGAGCTTACCTGGTTAATGAGCTAGCCTTGTAAAAACTAAGCGAGCATCTCCACATTACACAGGTTTGAAAAGGTGGAAATCTCCAGCCTCCCCTTTAGAAGTCAAGGGATTTTACCCTTTTCACTTTGTTTTAGAATTCTTCTAAAATCCTTCTGTGGGTTTTATTACACTTTGCACTTAAGAAGTTGTGAATGCTATAATCATCACTCATTCCAGAGGGATGTGTAGATCCATAGAATTAGTAAATAGTGATTTGTTCAGAGCCTATTTCCCACTGACACAACAGAGAACCAGACAATGTTTGAAGGAAGCACGTGGCAGGAAGCTAAGTGGCTTAAAAATTGTGACTCTCCTTAACATGCTAGTCGTGTGTGCAAGAGAGTAAATCCTCAGACAGGCAGAGCTGGGCTCCCGTCTCCCACTGGAGGGTCAGCTGGGGTGAACGATTCCAATCAATATCCAGTTGTTAGAGTAACAGCCATATCGGTTCAGGATGGCCGGCTGGGCGAAAACATGTTTGTTCTATTTAATGTGACAGTGTCTTGTCAAATTAACAGCCGCGGTGGCAGGAGCAAGCTTGCTTTAATGGGTTGGAGTCAGTTCCACGGAGAATTTATCATCAACATGCAACTGAGAAGAACCCTAAACCTCATTACCAAGGTTTATTTATAGATAATAAGTGAAGGTATGCCGTGTACTTACAAGAGGATTTGTTTGCTGCCTTAGCAACTTAGTTTCTTGATCCTTATCAAACACTGCCCTTTTAACACCCACACACTTGGTATCAGCGTGTTTGGTGTGGATTCAGATACATCATAGAAGATGGCATAGTTAAGCAACTCTGCTGAGATGGTTTAGGAAGACAGAATAGTTATTTGAAATAACTAAGACGTATATGTGGAGAGAAGTAGGGAAGAAAAACTACACAGACTCTTGTTTTAACACTCCACTGATTATAAGCATGTAAATACACATTGTCCTTGTATTTTGCTGAATTACTGTTGGACAATCAGATGAAGGAAAGGGAAAGGAAAGGAAGCAGAAAGGGGGGAAAAAGAGTTAGGATGTGTGATGTGAATGTACCAGCTCCCATGGTGAATGTGATCATTATGTACTTCAAACATGCACTGATTAAAATACAAGTTTTAAAAAGTCAGAATCATACGTTGCTTGCCAGATTTTTCCCAAAGTAGAATGTATTTGGTCCATCAATTATTATTGTTAGTAGTATTATTACTATTAGTGTATTTGGCACGGGGTCTCACTATGCTAGTTGGACTCATAGCGATCCTCCTGTTTTCAGTCTCCCCTATGCTTGGATTATAGGCGTGCACCACCATGCTGCATCTTGGTGACCAGCTCGATGCACCCAGGGCTGTGGCCCACATGGTATGTGGTACCAGGGATTGAACCCCAGTCCCCATGCTTGCCTAAGCAAGCACTTAGTCTGCTGGGCTATCTTGCTAGCCCCATCAATTATTATTTTTAAATCTACATACTCTCACTTGGAAATAAGGAAATTTCGCAAACAGCTCTGGTTTCTTTATCTCAATAAAAACTTCGGGTCTGTGGGCATGCATACACCAGGTTTTCCACATGTTGGTAGTTGGCAGTTGCCTGTGGTGTAGCTTGTTCTTAGGTGGGTTGTGTGTTGTCCGTGGTGACTGGCTTGATTAATTCATGTGGCCTGAGTACATAACACAATTGATTTCTTTTTCCATTGTGATGCAAAGGTTAAGTGTTAATTGTCTTCGTATTTATGAGTGGAGAATGCAGTATATGGCATAGTCATTGATGGATATGAAGCCACCGTTGGCGTCTTTCTTCCTCCGGCCCTGCAGTCTGGTATCGGTGCTTCCCCAGGAGGCTAAGCCCAGCAGGAGTCAGCTCATGCAGAGGTGGGATATGCCAGCCTATTGCAGGAGGCAACAGGAGTGAGATGGACACGTGAGGCAAGACTCAGGAGCCCCACGACTGCCGGCCAGCAGAATGTCCTACTAGCTGACTCTGTGCCTTGGAAAAGTCACATTTGATCCTGAGATTGTCACCAGCGAAGTAAAAAATGGGGCAAGATGTTTGTTGCTGGAGCTCCGGCCCATGTTTCTATGATAAAGGGATCAGTACAACCTTGATTTTTCTGGTCTACTTTTATCTGGTTGTGTCCTTTTATGACATGGGATTGCCCACCTTGTGAAACTGAAAGGCAAGCAGACAAAAGTTCCATGAGATGCTGAGATGCTGTGGAGGATGTGGATATGACAGCTGGCCTGATATAAAGCCTGGACCAACAAGAAAGACCTCTTTAGACAGCTTTATTTAATAATATTTTAAAGAACACTGAAAGAAATTGGAGGCTCAGAATAGAAAGCTCTGAAGGTGAAACTCCTGGTCAGTAAGTACAGTGCTTTTAGGCAGGTCTCAGCCTGGAGTGTAACAGCATTGACTGTTTTTATTGTTCTCAGGAACCCGATGATACCTTTTAAATGAGACAAACAAACAAATACCTAACAGAAGCAAAGGGTAGTTCCATCACTTAGTTCATAAACAATTTTTTTTTCCACAAATATCAGCTCAGTTTTAAGAAGCAGTCTCCCCAGTTTCTTCAGCATAAGATCACAAACTTTAAATCATTCCTTTGACACATGGAGTCTGCTATCTGCCAATGTCGTGGTGACATGGAGGGACAAATGTCACACAGTCAGTGTGCTCCTGTTTCTGCAGCAGTGACTACATGATGAAGCAGGAAAAGACAGCAGGCCTCTTATCTTTTTTTTCTTAGAACAGATAAAAATGTTTTCACTCTTATCATTAAGTGTCAAACAAACCACCCAGCGATTACAAACTAAACCTGCATTTTAGATGGACATTTAAAGATATATTAAAATTGTAAAAGTAAGTGTTATTTGGGTAAAAACATGTACTTTGAAATATGCCAATCAGTTCCACCAATAAAAAAAGAACTTCTGAAATATGCCAATTATGAAACTAAATAAACCTTTGATTTTTTTTTTCTCTGAAAATGGAGAACCTTCAAAGTAGAACAAGAGTCCTGCCCCTAGGCTCGCTGAGCCGGCTGGTGAGTCCAGCCGTGGTGGCACACACATATAATCCTAGTGCTGGGGAGGCTGAAAACAGAGGAAGGACTACAGGTCCAAGCTGCACAGTGAGACCCTGTGCTGAACACATTAAAAAAAAAAATTGACCCAGAATTTTATTTTAACCTCATTTGCTCGTGGGGAGAGGACCGGAAGTTGCTTCCTATCAGATAACTGTAGACTGGACTCTGAATTCTTCTAGACATTAAGTCATTTTTTTCTCTCTATTTGATCATCAGAAAGCCTCAGAATTTAATTGTGAGAGCCAGCACAGGTTCACCAAAGATCATCCGGCAGTGGCAAGAATGTTTTGTTGGAAAACCTTGCAAATGAATCAGGTTTACATATTGAAATTTTCAGTAAATAGCAAGATACATATGGTAATGTATTTCACTCTGAATTTTCAACAGCTCTTGGTGATAAAACAAAAAACAAGTCTGCAAAATATCTTGATTTCAAATTTTTGTTTGGCTTCTCTGCAATACTAGAAATAGAATACACGACTTGCACACGATATGTCAGTGCTCCAACTCTGAGCTGCTCCTGCAGTCCTACTAATGGTGTCCATTTTCAGTAAAATTTAGATTAAGAAGATGAGCTGAAGGAAAGAAACTATCTGAGCAAGTAAAGTTTTGACTTCGTTAGAAAGCAAGTCATTTGTTTCTTTGAGCTATAGACTTACTGTTGAAAATTGTAATGGGTGGTTCTCTTCTTTTTAATCCAGTTGGCATGAAGAGAGGAGGCTGAAAAGACTGTCATAAATAAACATTCCCATATGCTCTTGGGGAATTCTGGCACTTAGGGGTGCAGTGTGCTGGACACAAGGGAAGTTTGGTTCTTGCAAGTCCTCCTTCCCATTTATCATTTTTAGTTTAAATTTTCACAGCCTCAGGCTGGAGAGGAAATTGAGAAGAATGGGAGGAGCATAACTAGAACTTGAGAAGTTTTGAGGAAGAAATGAGCTAATTTGTATGAATGTTCTTGGTCACAGAATATACTACTTCATAAATAGCAACAAAAAACATATGGAAGAAGTCATTTTGTTGAGTCCTGATATGAGCTTGGAGATGTGGATGGAACTGAACGTCAGCAATTGTGTTTAGTTGATAATTAATCACCTCTTGGTGCCCTCTGTATCTATCGCAATAAGTCTGAGCCACACAGATTAAGTCATGTAAAGCTAGTTGCTCAGGAATACAGAGGAAGAACATGGGAACCTCCACTGGGGTGCCTGAAACTGATTCTTTAAGGAAGCCAATGTGTCAACAACATTGTAGAAGACACATTTTTAGACAGATTTCTGGAATTTGGAGCAGCTGCTTCATGAAAAAATGAAGGAATTCTTGGATTCAAAATCTCCGACAAGATTCAAGTTTCTAAGATAGGTAACAAATGGTAATTATTCATCAATCAAAAAAGAACCTTTCCTGCCTATAAAAATGCCTCGCAAGCTGCCGCATGAGCTTACCTGCTGTTCATTCAATGTAGGATAATTACTGAGGAGTGAAGTCATAGCATCTGCGTCTGCCAGAGGAAAATGCCAATTAAGAACTTGTTAATTTATCAAATATACATTGAGTTGCTATTAATCTCTACTAGCAGGTTAGAGATGAGTACACACAAAATTAATTTCAAACCTCTTACTCCTATACAAACTTACAATCTATTGAGAAAGACATATACATATAATAAGCAAAATATTAGCCATAAAATTTAATGAGCACAAATAAGTATTACATTAGTGACATAAAGTGTAGCATGAATTAGAAATAATTGGAAGCAATTATCTCTACAATATGTCAAAGATTTAGAGCATTAAGAAAACAAATCATGAAGATTAACAATGGCAAGTTAACGCTTTTGTTCTTTCTTCAAATCTGTATAATTAACAATTACCTTAAAGCAAAATTTCTTTTAAGCTCAGAAGTCTGACATCATGTTCTTTTAGCTGTCTATTGACCTTTCAATAAGTTCTTTGAATCTCTCTGCATTCTTGCCTGTGGACATTGACATCCCTTAAAAGGATGTACAAGCATTCCTCAGTGTTTCATCAGAACTGGTTACCTTGGGCTCTGCACATTTGTGCCGTGAGCCTTAGCTCTAGAAAAGCTGCCGTGCTGGATAATACGAGGTGAATATTCTCAGTAGCTATTGCACTGTATTGTTTAGAGAAATAAGAAAAAGGAAGTCCATCTATGGCCAGTACAAATGTGATTTAAAAAAAATATTTCTTATCAGTGGTCAGTTCAATCAGCAGATAAAGAACTTGTGACATAGAGGGATGTAGACTGTATTTACATTGAGATATAAATATGTGTATATGCATATGTGTACATATATGTACACATATAAATGTTTGTGTTAACATATGCACGTAGAAATATGTTTTATATAGATTTCATTTGTAAATATATTACTCTTTGTTTTCTTACCATAATTAAGGCTTCAGAAGAGAATGCTTCTTGACTTACTCCATGAGGGAATTATTCACAGAACAATGGATAGTTAGTGTTTAAAACTTTTTATTAAGTTTGCTGTTGAACTTGAGAAGCACATCATTCCTTCTCGTCACGGGACTTGCCACCATAATATTAACTGTGTTTTTCCACTTTCCCCTCCAGAGAGTGTTCCACCTTCCAGTAAGCTCAGGTACAGTGTGGGTGTTTCAGTTCAAACAATAGGAATTATATCAGTCTTTGGAAGGTATGAGCTAGATTTGAAGGGTGAAAAGTAATAGTTTTACAAAAAGAAGGGGAGAGACCTATTACAGGACAGGAGCAGCCGGCTGGGATGACATTGCATGAGGTGTAGTAAGAACGAAATGCAGTCTGGTGTGGCCAGGGGCAGGATAAGGAGCAGGGAGATGGGACAGGCAAGAATGAGACTGTCTTTCTCAGGAGGTTTTTCTCAGTTATCTGACCCATTCTGATAACCTGTTTTCTCTTTTATTTATGTCCGTACTCATTTTAAAATATTTATTTCTTTCCTGGGTCTGGTGACGTACAAGTAGTCTCAGAACTCTGGGATGCTGAATCGAAGCCTCACGAGGGGAGCTCAGTGACTTAGCGAGACAATGTCTCAACATAAAAAGCACTTTTAGAAAAGGGCTGGTGTTGTTGCTCAGTGTAAAGACCTTGGATTCGATCCTCAGTAACTCCAAACAGAATCCACTTCTTTATTCTTTAACTTTTGAATAGTTGTGATCTCACTGATGGCGATGGAGGGTTTTGCTCTGTGTTAGACTGGAACTTGTCAGATGAGGGTATCAGGTACGTTTTACAATAAAGGAGAGGCCCAGTAGGGCTTTATCACATCTGCATCCCAGGGTACCTGGAAAGCACACATTAATATTGTTAGAATACGATTGAATAAAGGAAAGAAAATAAAAGAATGACTCAGACAAGTCCATCATTTTTTCCTATTTTGAAGATTTCAAGATGCAGACATGGTATTAAAAGAGGTTTCGAATTTTGCTGTAAGAAATGGAAGAAAAGGAACAACTGTATAAACAATTATAGAGATCCAAACCCAAACACTTGTCATTTCAAGATGTTGCATCCATTAAATATTCCCAAGTTGACATGGGCCTCTTTGGAAGAAGATATATCCAAGATTCAGCCTATTGAGATTCCTTTTCTCTTTTTCCAGATTTACCTGAGAGAAAATGAGAACAGAAAGATCACTGATATAGAAAAAAAGATCACTCTGCTAGCAAACTTAGGTTAGAGTATCAGCTCTTCACTGATCATGTGACCTTTGAATTTGCTTATACATGTGGTTTGCCAATTTAAAATGAAAGAGTTTTGTGGGGTAAAATGCAGGCTCTTCTATTCTGTAAATTCTTATCATCCCTTAGCATTCAGAGGAAGAAGTGAATTTGAATATAGGTAGCTTTTCAAGATTACCTGGCTTCCAAAGACCCTCATAGAGGCAGAATGTTAGGGAATATCTGTCTGTTTTCATAAATGTCTCTAAAGAATTCTCTTTTCCTGGCTCTGGATGGCTTACTTTAAGGTGTCATTTTCTCTGCATAATGTAGGTTATGTCATGGTACCTGGTTGGATGATCATAATAATAACTGTGGTTTGTATAACAGTCCATGTAGGCAACTATTGTAAAGACTTTGGCTCACTCAGTTCTCATAATTGCTTTACAAGATAGATATGATAGTGATGCTTATTTTGTAGAAGAATAAACTGAGGCAAAAGAAGTCATGTAATATGTCTAAGGTCAGGGGGCATTATCATGATATGGATTCAAACTTACTAGGCGAGCACAATGAACCGTACTAGTATGGAGGACATAAATAAAGATTGCAAGAGGAGGAATCAGCCAGAAAGCATGAAGCCAGCCTCTCAGAGCACTGTCTCAGATACATTGAACAGGTAAGTTACTCAAATGAGTGCAGGCATGGGACCAAAAGTCTGAGTTCTATTCCACAGATGAGTTTGCTCTCAAAATACTGACTTTGGGATTGCCTGCCAAAAAAAAGACTTTAAATAGAAAACTGACACAATGAAATCATTTCTTGGAACACGTTTCTGTGGTTCATTGTGGCATGCCAAGTCAAGAATATCTGTCTTACCTTTCCAAGCACATGTGCTGCAGAGATTTTATGGGGTAATGAATTGGCTTCCACCGAAGATATTTTATTTTTACAGGGGCTGGAGCTGGACCCAGAGAAACATGATGTGGCATGCAGTGAAATAGCTGACTCTTGTGGTTTCCTTTAGCTAATCATCTACAGGTGAATTTTCTAGGAATGCTGGCTTTAACCATTTGATTGCTGTGGATTACAGTGGGCTGTGACAGAAAGTTTGGGGCATTATGGCAGGAAGCTTGTGGTGAGGACCTGAGGAGTTCGGGGTTTTAGGGAAAGTAATCAGAGTATGATGGGAAAAGTGTGAGGCTTTTGTCTCCATCTTAAAATTGAATGGGACTTAAAGTCCATTCATTACAATTGTTTTGAAACATTTAATTTTCTGAATATTGCTTAATCTTAATTTTTGTTCTAAGAT
>NDGN011004099.1:0-10223 GCA_002564285.1 Tympanoctomys barrerae | reverse complement strand
ACAGGATCTCACTGTGTAGTTGAGGCTGGCCTCAAATTCACAATCCTCCTCTCTCAAAAAAACCCTTTGGAAGAGGAATAATACTGGTGATTGAACCCAGGGCCTTCATAATTAGCTGCCCTTTTACATTTTTGAGACAAAATTTCCTAAGTTGCCCAGGCTGGGCTTGAACTTTGCATCCTCCTGCCTTGGCTTTCCAGAGTTTTGGGATTACAGGCATGGATGGCCACAGCCAGTTCAAACAAACATAAAACAAAATTATTAATTAATTAATTTGTTTCTTTGGTACAGAGTCTTGCTACGTAGCTCGGACTTGTAGTGGTCTTCTTATCTCAGGCTCCCCAGCATCGGGATTGCAGGTGCGCACCCACATGCCCGGCTGCGGTGGCCGGCTCAGCAGGCCTGGGGTGGGGCTGGCGCAGCATTTGGTAGTGGGGATCGAACCTGGGTCCTTGCTCTTGCCAGGTAAGCACTTAGGCTGCTGAGCTATCTCCCTGGCCCCAAGACAAAACTTTTAATCTAATAAGTAGTTTCAACAAAGTTGTAGACTACAAGAGTAACACACAGAAAATTAGTTACATTTCTGTATACTGACAGTAAGTATGCAAAAAGTGGAATTAAACACACAATGCCCTTTTTAAGTGACCTGGACAAAATGAAATACGCAGGTATGTATTTAATGAAACATGTACAGGGTTTGTGTGCTGAGCATGCAAGATGTTTATGAAAGAAATTAGAGTCTTTAGTAAATATTCCAGACAAATTGGGTCTATAAATGGTGCTGTCAGCACCCAGATCAGGGGCTCAGCATAGAGCAGCCAGAGCCCTCACAGATGCGTTCAGCCAGCTTTTGACCAAGACGTAGAAGCGATCTGATGGGAGAAGACGGGCTTCTCCGCAGGGGGTGGGGCAGCGGCTGGACAGCCGTAGCAAAGCAGACGTATGTAAGAGTTAATCCAAAGAGAATCACAGGTTTGAACATAAGCTAGAAAACTTTTAGAAAAATTCCTAGAGAAAAAATCTTCAGGACATGGAGCTAGGCAGAGAGTCTTGGGCTTGATGCTGAAAACATGAGCCATAACAAGGAAAATTTGATCAGTTGGACGACCCCAAAATTAAAAATATTTGCTCTCCTGTAGCTGCGTGAAAAGCATGAAGGACAAGCTGCAGGCACAGAGAAAATATTCATAAATCACGTGCCTATAGAAACTAGTGAGGGGGCCGGGGAGACGGCTCAGCAGAATAAGTGCTTGCCTGGCAAGTGCAAGGGTCGGAGTTCAATCCCCGGTTCTGCCAAAGCAAACAAACCAAAAAAATAACCTAGTGCGTGGACTATAAAAAGAACTTTGATTGATTGATTGATTGATTGATGTTGTTGTACTGGTATTGAACTCTGGACCTTGTGCTTGCCAGGCAGGTGCTTAAGCTGCTGAGCTATCTCCCTGGCCCTAAAAAAGAACCTTTAAAATATTAAAGAAAAAGTAAGAAAGAAAAGCTGAAATTTGAAAATGGGCAACATGAACAGACATCTTACCCAGGAGAATAAATGTGAAGATGGGAGCGGCCAGACCCGTGGCCCGGGTTGGTGACAGTCGGATGGTCACTTCGGCCTGGCTGGCGTGAGCGGGGCATTGCTCATGTGCGGAGTAATCTGGAGAGCTGCGAGGCGTTTCTTAGGCAGCTAAGCGTGCAGTTGCATGTGTGCTAGCGGCCGCACCTGGGCATTTATCCCAGAGAAACGAACACTGCCTTGGCTAACAACCCAACCTGGACTCAGCCCAGATGTCCTTCAGCAAGCGAATGGTTAAAAGCCCGGCGCGTCCACACCGCGCACCCAGCGATAAAGGCGGCCAAGCGCAGGCGCGTGTGATGCGGCGGTGCGGGGCTCGCGCTGCCCGAGCGACGTCAGCGTTCCTTAGTCCAGCTTTCCGTTGCTGTAGCAAATGCCTGATAAATCCATTTACAGAAACAGATTTATTTTGGCTCATGGTTTTGCAGGGTTCAGTCTGAGAGCAGCTGGCCCCATTGTGACGGCACATCATGGTGGGGACACGTGGCAGATCCTTTGACACACAGGATGAGGGGACGTTGGGGATCCCAGCTGTAGCAGAAGCCTATGCCAAAGGTTCCTGGCGCTTGGCTCCATGTATAGAATATGTGTGAAAACAAGGTAAACTAGTAAGCAGTTGCCGGGGCGATGGCGCGGGAGGACTGGGTGGCTATAAAGGGCCACCACAGGGGCTTTGTGATGGCGACACTGCTCACGGTCGTGTCTGCGGTGGTGAGCAAGCAAGCCTACTCTGAGGGTAAATTTTTTTGTGCGATAAAACCACGCATTATTCCTCTCCTGTCACAAAGTTGGACGACTGTATTCCATGAATGAAAGCAGATTAAAAGACACAGAAAGAAAATGGCACCACTTAACCGGAACATGACAGCATTTAATTCAGGTGTTTTGTAGATTACTAGCATAGTAAAAAATATTTCCACCTGTATCTTTTAAGGTTAAAAATGATCACATTAAAGACTGGAGTTTATAAGGGATCACAATATCAAGCAGAATTCCATTTTCTTTCTTGGATTCCAGAGGAAAAGGTATTTGGAGTGAGTCTACTTCAGGAAAGACTGGACAGAAGTAGGGCAGGTTCCTTTTCCCCAAGGAGACTCATCCCCAACACTTACCTCTGGAGCCCTAAAAGGAAGTGGGATTCTGGATACAATTGTATTGAACTTAGTACAGGCATTCCTACGTGCTTGTGATACGAATTTTTCAAATCGTGGCCATTTGGGGAAACTTAGCCAAGTGTACAAGGACTCACTCAGTATTATAATTACAACTGCATGTGAATCTATAATTATCTCAACAAAAAATAAATAAGTAATTGTTAATTTAGATGAAAATAATAAACACTAGGGCTTGGGAGATAGCTTGATGGTCTAAGCGCCTGCCTGGCAAGTGCAAGGACCTGGGCTCGATCCCTGGTACCACATGCCATGCCAGCCTTGGAACCCTGGGTGCACTGTACCAGCCACTGAAACCACGCGTGGTGGCACATGCCTGTAATCTCAGTGCTGGGGAGGCTGAGACAGGAAGATCACTATGAGTCCGAGTTGTACAGGGAGACCCTGTACCAAATAAATAAATAAATAATAATAAGCATTAAAACAACAGTATGTGTGTATATACCTGTGTATGTACATTGCTTAACTATCCTGTAGTTTACATGTGGCAGAAATTGCAGACGGGTTGTGTTTGAGTAAAGTTTTGTAAACATGGTGGTCTAGGTGATAAACCAGGCCCAGCGCATCCAGTGTGCTGAAGACACTCCACTCAGGATAACTTGTAGAATCCTGGCTGGGGCAGAGGGTTGCAGCTCAGTCAGTGGCTCAGCACTCATGCATGCGGCCTTGAGCGTGGGCCTCAACTCTGCAGAATGGAAGGGTAGAAAAGGGAGGGAGGGAGGGAAGGAAGAAAGGGGAGAAAAACCACAAGACTAGCTCTCTCTTAGAAAGAAGCCTGCTAGCCTGGCTCTGCCCAGCATCCACATGTCTCTTGTGAGACAGCAATTCAGAAGACTTGAGAACCCAGGGGGCACCTGCCTGTCACCTTTCCTTTCCATGATGGGAGAATCAGAATGCCTCTCAGTCTGTCTGTCTGCTCCATATTCTGCCCACGGGTGTAAATTTTCGGGAGACCTAGCCACGTCAGTAAACTTGGAGACCACGTGCAGATCTGTCATCAGCATTGTCACGAGCCTGAATTGAGTGTTCCTTGTGTGCCACACGTTGTTATAAGTAGTTGATCCGAATCTTGCCCACCCAGGAAAGAGTCACTGTCACGCTCACATGTTATTCCCAAAGATCCTGGGCGCAGAGCAGTCAAGAAACTCGTCCCAGGTCCTGGCCAAGGAAGGGCCTGCCCGAGACCCTGCCAGTCTGCTGCAGAGCCTGTGACCTTGACCTCCACACTGCCCTGCACCTCGTAAGAAGTAAAGTACAAACCGGATTCATAAACTTGGGGATCGTCATTCCTCCCAGGGTTTTTCTCCGGCTTCATGAGGATGAGCCTGCATTTCTGTTTGGAGAACAGGTCTTCGGAAAGGCCATGTTCCCCAACAGAGTCCGTGTCTTCTATTCAGTCCTTCTTGGGTTCCAAGTTCTGAGCTTTTCCCTGGGAACCAGCCTCCTGAGGTCTGTGGCTGAGAACCTGACACTGCGGCTTGAATGTGACACCAGGAGCTTGGTTTTGGCTGAACAGCAGCTAGGGCCACATGCCGTAGGCAGGAGAGGTCTCTGGGGGCAGGACTCCTTCCCAGGGTGCTCATGTCGAGGGCTTGGGTCATCCCAGGAGGCTTTCACTGCAAAGGGGCTAATTATTCTTCATCTGCTAAAAAGAAGTGCATTTGAGTTTTAATCCCATCTCACGGTAGGCTTGTCTGAGTGTCTATAAAAATGAGCATTTTAAACAAAGATTTGCTACTTCTGGTACTGTGAAAATGGTTTCCTCACCTGAATGTCACACAGACATGTTGATATTTAGAGAAATTTGAGGCTTTTCAGAGCATTAACACCCTGCTCCTGAGACCAAGAGACTGAAACTGTTTTCTTGCTGCTGGGACACAGTACCCGACACCCACAAGTTAAGGGAGAAGGCAGTTATTTTAGCTCACAGTTTGTAAAGGGTTCAGTCCGTAGTTGGCTGGCTGGAAGCAGGGCAGTGTGGCAGGGGAGAAGCAGTCCGTGGCATGGTGGCAGGAAGTAGCGCTGAGGACCAAGAGAGTAGGAGGAACAAATATGGATGTTCCCGCCTGGGTCTTGCCCACAGCGACCCACCTCTTCCCGCACGGCTGTAAGCCCAGCAGCGCTGGCCTAACTGTCACCACACCTGTGGCTCACTCACATACCCCAGAGCCCCACCTGTGAGTGCTTGAGGCTTGGGGGGCTCTAGATAGGAGCTGCAGTAGGAGCACAGGACACCCCTGCAGCACAGCAGTCTGCCTTGCTTGGCGCCGAGAGCGTGCTGAGAGCGTGCTCCATTGCTTTAGGCCGGAATGTCTTAAACACACAGGAGGATTTTGGCAGCAAATGATTTTCCCAGATGTGGACCAGCCACTCGTGCCGGCAGTCACTTTGTTACTCACAGTCTTTGCAAGTTGACCCTGGAAAAAGGTTGTAGCTGGAGGGGAAAAAGTACAAACCCAGGGCGACCGACTCCAGGAAGAGGGTGAGGTGACGCGGGACGACTTTGCTCCCAGGCAGTCGTGATCACTCTCCCCTGTGTGTCCTCTGGGCCGAATGGCCTGGAAAGTCTAAAGGTCGTCTTCACCCTGACCAAGTGTGAAGGTCGTCTTCATCCTGACTGTTGAGTAGTTGTGTATTTACTTGTTGACTTGGGCTCCCCAGCCTCAGTTTACCTGCTTCAGCGTGTCACAGACACTCAGTAACTTGTCGACAAAAAGCCCAAAAGTCTGAGGAGAAACACACGAAATCCTGGGGTCAGAGGCCTGTGATGGGCTTCCGAGATGCAGCCACGGGATTCGCCTCGTTTCCTATCTTCCTATGTGCTGGCCCGAGACCCCTTTCCATTCCTTCGCCGCTGTGCTTCACTGCTGAGGGGCTGCAGACCCCCTGGGTTCAGCCCAGTGTTGCCCCCTTTGCAGGCTCCAGCCACGAGTCCAAGTGTCCCCAAGTTCCCCAGAGGCCTGCGTGGCAGACTGTACGTGTCAGGGCTGCCGTTTCACCCAGGCGGTGCTGGGTGCAGAGCCCTCTCACTGACTCCTACTTCGAGGCCGTGGCTCAGGATGCTCTGCCAGCTTCTCACCTGAGTTCTGTGCTGCATGCTGGCCACAGGGACAGTGACCTCCCGCCAAGACATTTTCCTGGTTCCTCCATCACAGTGTATCGCTTTCTATACCTGTACTCCTTCTGTGCCTCAGGTCACCGTGTCTCAGCTGTGCTGTAGAATGCAGGTCCCAAGGTGGGACCAGTGTGTGCTCTGGTACTGCGATAGGACCTGCCTCACATGAGCTATTTGTCAAACAATGACTGAACAAAGAAACTTCTGGAGGAGAACGCCTTCTTATCTCATGTGCACTGCCACTCCTTCCCACTGAAAACAGAGTAGTCGTTGTAGACTGCTCCCTCAGGAAGGGGGCATGTTCTCAACCCTTCGTGGGAAGGGCCTTTGACTGGGGAAGGCCCAGATGTGTGGTGTGCACCACTGAGGCATCCATTCAATTTCCAAGTTGACAGGCGGCGTGCTACATTTTCTCTGGTTTGTGTAACACAGTAGTTGTCCATTGGTGTCCTGGGGAATCTGCCTCAGGACACTGCAGATACCAAAATGTGTAGGCGCTCAGTCCCCTTGCATAAAGTGCTGTGGTGTTTGTGCCACTGTAACAGCACCACAGACTGCTGAACATGACTGAAAGCTGGCCGCAGTTCTGGAGCCTGGCAAGTTCTCCACCCGGGCTCCAGCAGGTTGGCCATTCGGATTCTAGTGCCTTCAGTGCATTGTGCACCAGGAAGGAGGGTGTCACTGCCTTCCCGGGTGGAGGGCCAGAGGCCCAGGGAGCCTGGCCACACTCCCGAGAGGCCTTAGTCCCACGCCCAAGGTGCAGCTCTCCTAGCTCCATCTCCCCTTCCAGGTCCCCCTCTGCAGACTATCACAGTGGCAGGTGAAAGCCATGACTCTTGAAGCTTAGAACACCCGGCTCTGAGGCTGGAGTGCACCCTGCCACGCCCAGAACCCTTTTCCTGTGGGCCGGCACGCCCCGTGCCTCCAAGGCTCATCTCCATGGTGCAGAGGCCAGGCTCACAGAGTCCTGAGCGGGCTTCCAACCCTCACTGCCCCTTGGCTGTGATCTGTGGGAAAGGAAAGGAGCTGTCTGCACACCTGCTGCTCCACCGTGTTTGGTCCCCTCGTTTATTTGCAATTTACAGGCAGACATTCACTTCTGTCCGCATCTGACCTCTTTCCAGGGAGGTCTCCCTGAAGGATGCAAAGGACTATGCTGAATCCATCGGCGCCATCGTGGTGGAGACAAGCGCCAAGAACGCTATCAACATCGAGGAGCTCTTTCAAGGGATCAGTGAGTACCTGAGGCTGGGCTTGTGGCTTCGCCTGCGTTCTGACTCCTCAGGGAAGCCGAGGATGAAGCAGTTGTGCTCGGAGGTGGAACCTGCCCTCCGCTGGGTTCCTCTGATGCCGTGGGTAGTAACCTGCAGCTCTGCCCTTGACTCAGTTTCCATTGTACCCCTCGGTCTGTTTCCCTCTCCTTGTGCTTTAGTCTGTCCCTTCTGTGTTCTGTGAATTAAAATGAAATAATATTGTTGTAAAAAATTAATTTAAGGTGATGCCTTTTGTTTCTAGTGCTTCCTCTTAGCGTGCTGAGAGAGAGGAGGTAAAGTAGATGGCTGGGGGGCCGCAGCTGAGTCACGCAGCAGACGGAATCCCAGGAAGCCTCTTAGTGTCAGCCTGATGATCATTAGCTGAAAATAACGTTTCTGTGCTGGTGACCTGAGGGTGGCAATGGGCAAAGGCTGTCTGGGAAGGTTTCCTGTCTGTGAGCCGATCCACGAACCAGGACGGCCCGCTTCATACAGTTCTGAGTTGCGTTACCTCCCTCGCCTGAGTGACCCAGGCACAGGGCTGTCTGCTCACGGTGTCCTCAACTCGCAAGCACCTCCTTCACAAACTCTCACGTATGACTTTTCCTGCAGAGGTTCATGCCCGTGGTGTGCAGGGAAACAGAGCTGAGCCTCGTCCTGGGGAAAGCGCGACCCGAGTGTGGGGGAGGTTGGCAATGCAGGTGCTGGCTGGAGTCTAGGCCAGGTGGGACAGCTGAGCAGGTGATAGCTGTCCTCAGACAGCATGGTGCTGGGTGTTCCAGAGAGGACCCTGGCATTTGCTGTCCTCCGCCCAGAGCCGTCGCGGGCAGGGCTTCCCTGCCCAGAACAGAATTCATTTCCTTTCCACAGTTTTGGGTCCACTCGCTTAGACTCTGAGAACCCACAGTAGGGAATCTCGCGTGTCCTCGTGTTGGCTTGATGGGAGAGAGGATTCGGAACTGCGGTCCTTCTGCTGTGCATGAGTGTGCAGAGGAAACATGTGGAACTACCACTGAGCCTTCCCCGGGCCCGGCCCTCACGCACGCCCAGGGTCCTCATGCCTTCCCTCCCTTCTGCTGTCGCAGATGGCTCTCTGCCCACTGTCATTTTCCACTGTCAGCCTCATGTCCACTAGCCTGTCACTTGGCGTGCTGGCTTCCAGTTTCTCAGGCCCCAGGGCTGTGTCGTGGTCTCAGCCCCTGTGGCAGGGAGGAGGAGCCAGGTTGCTTGTCCTGTGCCTCTGGAGGCCACCACAGCGTGCCTAGGTGCGCGTTACAGGAGCCCGAGTCTCCCCAGAGCAGGGCGACTCTTTTCTGGTGGCCCTGGGCTCTTCTGGTGTGCTCTGCTGCTAAGCTGTCTGCTTTTGGAGAGTGTTTTAGTGAACAGCCCGCATGTGTCACACAAACTCCTCTAGTTTCACAGCTCCTGCTGTTCCGTGGCGCCACGGAAGCTCAGAGCTTTGCATGTCCTAAATTCACCTTGAGATTTCTGAACAAGCTCAGACTTCGCAAGGCTAAGGAAAGTTTTATTGAAATAACAAATAAGGGACCTAGAGGATCAACAAGCCCAAGTGTAAGTGTCGGGGGTCGTGAAAGTCTTTGTGTAGGTGTAAATCCTCCCGTGTAGGAAGGATTGCTGGTCACAGCAGTGGGGATTTGGAGTAATTAACAGCTCACATCCTGGCGGTCTGCTTCACTTAGGAGAAAAACAAGTGTCTGGCTTAAAGCGCAGAGTAAGTGTGGCTGCAGAGTGGTTAATTCCTAGTAAGTCACAGAATACCTGTATGAATTACCTCATCTTCCGTGGCAAATGCACGGCTGTTTCTGTTAGTAGACTGCATTCGTGATTCCTTTAACAGAGAGAGCTTGCAGAACCAGAGCCATGGCAGAGTGTAGGTGCCCGTCTCTGGCTCTTTCTGTCTGGGTGCCCATCTCTCTCTTTACCCATCTACATCTCTGGCTATCCATCTACTTCTACGTATGCATCTGCTTGGGTATCCACCCACCGCAGTGTGCATCAATCTGTCTGTCTCCATCTGCCTGTGTGTCTGTTTATTTCCTTGTGCACCCATCTCTCTGTGTGGCCAGCCATCTCTCTGGGCATCCATCCGTCTCTCTGGTGTCCATCTGTCTCTCTGTGTCCACCTCTCTGCATGGCCAGCCATCTCTCTGGGCATCCATCCGTCTCTCTGGTGTCCATCTGTCTCTCTGTGTCTTATCTCTCTGCGTGGCCAGCCATCTCTGTGGTGTATCCAGCCATCTCTCGGGGTATCCTTCTATCTCACTGTATCTGTCCATCTCTCTGTGTTCATCCATCCCTCTAGGTATCCATCAGTGTCTCTGGTATCCATCCATCTCTCCTTCATCCCTCTGTCTCTCCCCAGTCCTCACCTTCCTGCCACTACTTGTCAGGGCTGGTGCCCTCCCTTTGCCTCTGCCTTAAGGTGAATTTCTCCACAGTAGGGGTCAGTGGTCCAATTCCAGGTGAATGTAGAACACATTTCTCAGTGCGCCTGGATAGACTGCAGCAGCCTGTTTATTTGCCTTGTTCCTGTTCCTACTTGGATTATGTGCACTCCTCCCTGATCTTAAAATAGATGTGGATATTGCTGACACCTGCGCTCCCCAGAGGGCTGTTTCAGAGATGGACACGTCTGGGAGGCGCAATGAGCCTCCCAGAAGGGGAGTAAGAATGCAGGTGCTTTAGGAAGGTGATCTTAGGTGAAATTAATTCGCACTGATTTGGATGAAGACACCAACGCTTCCCAGAGTGACCCTAAGGCAGAAGCGAGACAGCTGAGCTTCCTGAACGGCGCGAATGCTGACGCGCTATCTAACTGGAGAATGTCCTTGTGCCTTCTTGTTTGTTGTTTGTTTGGCAGTGTCAGTATCGAACCACGGCCTTTGCACTGAGCTACATCCCCCCAAGGACCCCCCACACGCTCTTTTGAGACAAGGTCTTACTAAGTTTCCCAAGCTACCAGCGGCGGCCTCGCAGGCGGTGCACCAACACATCGAAAGCTGTTTCTTCTAAAGCTTAAAGCTGCCCTGTCGAAGGTTTTGTTGCTGCTCTGTTGTGAGTGGTCCTGCAGTCTGTCCTGCTCTGTTGTGAGT
>NDGN011002014.1:0-12747 GCA_002564285.1 Tympanoctomys barrerae | reverse complement strand
CATTTTTTTCATGCAGTAACCCTAGCGACCTTTATAAGAGTAAAACACTTTTCTTTGCAGAAACCAAAATGCAAAGGCTTTGCTTTGAATTTGAAAGGCCCTTCCTGATGCAGTGTTCTCTGGCCCTCTGCCCTCTTTAGTAATCATTCTCCTTTGCTCACTGTCCTCCTTCCAGACAGACTTTGCTTTTGAAAATAACAAACAGTTGTGTACCAGGCTCTTTCCTCTTGTAATTTTTGAACCAAGGACTGTCTTTCTTTCAAATATTTGCAAAGCTCCTTGCTCATTTTGCTCAGATCTCTTCTCCAACTTGACGGAAAAGGGTTGAAAACATTTCTGAACACTTACTAATGCTTTACCTCCCTTGCGTACACTAACCTGTTTCATTTTAGTGCTTTATTTTGTTTGCTTCTAGTATTTATAGCTGAAACCATCCAACACATTTATTTGGGTATACAATCTTTAAACTTACCTTGTCTCACTACACTTTGGAATTTATAAGGGCCTTGTATTATCTGACTCACTGATGTCTCTCTTCCCAGTCTACAGTGTCAGACAAGGTGTCAGTTTATTTTACTATTGAATGAAAGAATAAATAAATGAAAGAAGATTCATTTGTAGTTTGAGTCTTCTACAATTGTTCTGCATTTAGAACTTTAAATAAGTTATGTAATATTAAGGTAAACTACTGGAGACTAAAAATGTCATAATGTAGCCAACACCAGAAATGGGAATAGGAGAAAGATTCAATTGTCGATATTGTTAATACCTTGACAAAAGCAATTCTGCTTTGCTAAGATTCACTCTGAAACAATTTATGAAGTTCAAATATCGTTGTCTGAAAATAGAATAAATGTGTAGATAAACCCAATGCATGTGACTTAGAAAATATCAATCTTATTTTTTTCCTGGTAGACATGTGTTTGGCCATGTTACTAGTTTCTAGAAAGGAACATAAGAAGCGACAATTTTTCCTGCACCATAAACAGGAAATGTAATGAACAGTTTGGAAAGTAAAGTTAAAACATGAAAGAGTTCCTAATTACAAATAATATTTAACATGATATTTAAATCATTCAATTCAAATAATACTGTTAACTTGTACAGTGTTTCTGAACAGAGGATATAAGATATGAGTTGCCAGAGGTGCCTGATAGACTGATGTTTGCAAACCTATCCACTCTGCAAATGTGAGCAGTTTGATGACCAAGTATAAGGAGCCTAGAACATCTGACACATTGTTCTGGGCTAAAGAGAGAGCTGAATAGTTAAATAACCTTGTAAAAGTATGCCAATGATTACATAGGTATATTTTGAGAAGTGCTTTGTGTTTTAAAAGGTATATACAATACTTCCCAATCTTTACTACCTTAGCTGAAGGAAAGGCTGTAAAGTCTCGAATGATCATGGGAACATTTTGGAAACAACTCTCTCACCATTGACATGCTAAGTATTTTCAAATGACAATTGAGAGTAAATAATGTAGCAGAAAGAAAGCAGCTTTGACATGCTAAGCTTTAAAAAGTTCATCACTGGAGTAGTGACTACCAAAATCAGAGTTTTGTGGGTAACATTTACATTTGCACACCAATTTAAATTTAGGTATGATGATAAAATCTCACTTAGAAAGTGAAGTCTGATTTGCCTTTATTTTACAGACAATCTTAGAAGATACCAATGTGAAAGCGAACAATAAGACATGTAATGAGCTTCTAGTAAGAAATAGCACACATTGTAAAAGGTATTGTAAGGTTAACAAGACTTAAGTTGAGCTTATCTTGAATACAAATGGTTGTTTGACTCCCTCAGTGTTGGTGTAACTATTCACACAGGGTCCTAAGATTTGTAAGCTGCTGAGCTGACTTGCTAATACCTGACAATAATAGAGAGGTTCAGGCATCAAGAAGTTGTGGCTAAATGGCATCCGTTTTCCTTCTATTCAAATAGTAATCCACATTCATAATAAATTAAACTAAGTTCATGGAGATTTTCAGTATCTACGGAAGTGATTTGTCTTCTATTAAATGTTTTTATTACCAAAAAGAAAAAAAATCCCTTTATGCCTCTCTCTCTCTCTCTCTCTCTCTCTCTCTCTCTGTTTCTTTGTGTGTATCTCTCTGTCTCTCTGTCTCTGTCTCTCTGGCTCACTATCTCTGTCATTCCATCTCTCTGTCTCTCCCTATCTCTGTCTCTCTCTGTCTCTCCCTATCTCTGTCTCTCTCTGTCTCTCCTTGTCTCTGCCTCACTCAATCTCTCTCCCTGTCTCTCTGTCTCTGTCTCCCTGTCTCTCTCTGTCTCTATGTGTGTATCTCTCTCTGCCTCTCTATCTCTCTGTCTTTCTCTCTCTCTCCATCTGTCTCTCTGTATCTCCCCCTTTCTCTCTCTCTCTCTCTCTGCTTGCTATATGCCTTCTTCTAAGATATGTTATTCTTACAGATTCCAGTTTCAGAGACATTAAATATCTTGCTTAGGGATAACGATTTGGTAACTGTAATCTTGTTTGAACCCTATAATTTTCTGATTCAAATATGTGTGCTATTTACACTGTAAAACACAGCCTCTAGAAGCACATTTTTGAGTAAACATAATAAGCATCTTACAAATAAATGACCTACAAAACCTTTTCTTCCTTTTTGGGTAACTACTTAGCACTTAACAGACATTCTTCCCTCCCCAAACCCTTACCATTCCCCTATAAAGCATCAGAAAATGTGCATGTAAAGAGACACTTTTAAGGTTTCATTAAAGGTTAAGAATTAAATAGTAACAATCCCATAACTCAATAATTTTTCAGTCAATGTATATAATTATGGTTTCATAATCTAAAAATCTAGTATTTAAAGAAATTTATTTGTTTGTTTGTTTGTTTGGTACAGTCTCACTACACAGCTTGAACTTATAGTGATCTTCCTGTCTCAGCCTCTCCAGCACTGGGACTACAGGCGGGGGCCGCCATACTCAGTTTCAGGGGCTGACATGGCACACCTGGGATTCCAGGGCCAGCATAGCATGCGGCACTGGGGATCAAACCTGGGTTCTTCTGTTTGTCCAGCAGGCATTTAGACAAGAGAGCTGTCTCCCCAGCCTCCATAAAATTCTTAGTATTAAATTAATTTATATTCATAAAGTATAAGAATTTTTATGTTTACATTTTATCTTTGCATTTTGTATTGGTGAAAATATGTGAACTAGATTTTCGTATTTTTATGTAGCTTGGGTCATTATTGATTGCACTGTATTCAATAAGGATAGAAAATATGGAAATATACCTGTATTTCGTGTTTGTCCCTTGACATTGAAGTAAGTTTGCATCACTTGACATGTGGCTTTTTGTAAAATGAGGGCAGCATTTCAACTGCTTTTTATTTGTGCCAAATCCTTGCTAAACTATTTAATTTACATGGTCCTGAAGAAATGGTAGCTGTGGGCTTTGTTTGTTCTTGTTCCTGCAAATCACAGGACAGGACAGGTTTTAGGGCACCTTCGGAGCCAGTCCCTCTGGCTGCCTTTAACAAATGGGTGGCACTGAGAAGCGCCAGCAATGATAACTTCTTGATTTCAGTCGCACATTTAGAGAGCGAGGAAAATGACCTGTGGCCTTTCCTGCATTCAGTCCAAGGAATATGGGAAAATAGTAATTATAGTGTAATAAAGAACACGAGGACTCTATTTAAATGGCAGAATTTGCATTTAAATGGAAATTTCAAAATGAAAACATGTAAAAGCTTGATAGGTACAACATTTAGCATACAGCTCATGTCTTCAGTTAGAAGCACACTTAATCTCATGTCACAAGGGGATATGTAGAGGTGGGCTTTCGTGCCTGCACGAAGGCCAGAGGCTGAGGGGTGGAATGAGACTGAGAAGGAGAAGGTAAAATTACCACTGATATGACATGTCATCAAGCTGAATAATAAGCATATTTGGGTTGTAGAAAGATTAGAGACTGAATTCCTTGGGGCACTCCAATCTTCCGACCTACAGCTAGTGAAATGACTAATTGATTAACACTTAGGGAGTGCAATGGAATTTTACTCCCTCAGCTGCTCATGGTAATTTTGCATTAATCTATTAATTGGAAGTGTTTACTTATTGGATAAGAAGTTAAGGCATACACACGTCTAAATGCATTTGACAATTATAAGGTATTTTAAGGTGATGCGAACATCTGTCATGGAAGTGATTCCCTCATGAGGATGCCCCTGCAGGGTCTAAGAAAGCACCTGAACTTACTTTACTATATTGTAGTAAATAATATGATAAAAGAGAAATGGTGTTTAACATTATGTAGTGAATATGAATATACTCTTTTGGCTAGGTGGTAGTACTGTCAAATAATTGAACACAAAGTAAAGTAACATAACTAACACTGACCATTTTAAATTATAGAATTTCCAAAGTTTACTTTTTGCACTGGGAATTAAACTCAGGACCTTGCACTGCCACAGGTGTTTGTGCTGCTGAGCTATGTCGTCCCTTGCCCTGATTTTCAAAGTTTTTTAAATTGTAAAAGTTATATCAGGATGATCACTACTCAACTACTTCATAATTAGATACAGACAGATAAGTAAGTTACCTAATGACAAGACAAGGTGAAATGAATATAATTGTGTTTTAAAACTTGTTATACTAAAATTGTATCCTTTGGCAGATGAATAACTAAAAAAATACTAGATAACTTCTTACTTATTTGTTTTATATTTGAAAGCATATATTAACTTTTTGAAAGTATAAAATGTTCATTTAGAAATGGATCATTTATTAAATGAATATTTTTCACATAAATGAAGTTTAGCCAGTATGGTAATCAATACACAACATTTCTTACCCTTTCATATTTGCACTATGCTATATTTAATAATGAGAGTTCAACTGTCAATGTTACCAACGATAAACCTACCTTCTTATCTGACTTCTCTGAAACAGATATATTTCCACTGAGCTATCATATAGCAAAGAGATCTCACTTTGGACAAATTTTATTTTATTTTTTTTATTTTATCTTATTTTAATTTTTGCAGTACCAGGAATTGAACTCAGGACCCTGCGTTTGGCAGGCAAAAGCTTATTCTATGGAGCTGTCTCCCCGGGCCCATTGGACACATTCTAGATAGCCACATGTGCTCCTTGACTCATAATTTTAATAAGACACAGTACCAAAATTGAAAAACACCGTATTTGGATGTCACAGATCCATTAGTTGTAAGCAGGCTTCTAATTATGGAGAAGATTTAGTAAATACAACAGCATGAGCATCAAATTATAACACAGAATGTTAATGGGCTTGATAGTTGCATGCAGAATTTTTTTACTGATGCTAGTTTTTACCCAAAATAACAAGCATATGCCATTTTGGTTGAAAGTCATTTATTGAAGATTCAAAAATTTCTCAAATGTGTAAATAGATGACTTCCAAGCTTTAAATCCAAGTAACTCTACTGAGCACATTTCCCCTTGCACTTGCAGTTTTCTCTTTCACTTTCCATTTCATTTATTACCAGCCAAAATATGATTAGCAGAGTGTTCTTGTTTAAGTAGTGATGGAAAGGTTCTGGAATGTTCATTTATATTGTCATTGATTCAACAGTGATGTAATCATTTTCTACAGTTTTCCTATGTTACTGGACATACAGTCATATATTGAATAATAATATCTTTACACTTATATTATATAATACACCTAACATATTGGTAAGCATTAAATAACTATCAAAACATGACAACGTGTACAAAGTGCTATTTTATATAAAGGGGTAGGGGAGCTGAATAAATTTAGGGTATGCCACAGTGGAATGCTCCTGGAGATGGCTCTGTGGATGGTGCTGTCTCAAGTCTGTATCACTGTAGTTGATATTTTAGACAGTACCAGTTTTGGCCCTAGCTATATTTTCATCTGAAGTTCCTTGTTTTTTACCTTAAATAAAACTGGCTTCTCTTTCTGTGTCTCTGCATTCATATTGCCCCTGCTTATTTTAGGCATTTGAGTTTAATTGATGTATTCTCCTCCAATGAATTCAGTAAATTCAACATAACTTTGTTAACTGGAACCTCTGGTAGCTCGAATTTTCAACAGTAAAATGCCTAGTACTTGAATTAGCTCAGCTTGTTAATATGGTAGTAGGAAAAAATATTATTGCTATGAGCAAGATGATCGCAGAAGCTAATTAACAAAGAGCTATTCAAATATATTTCTTTATAAGGGAATACCTACGTGAAGCTGACAACTTTAACAAACTACCTGAACTTAATACATTCTTTCATATTTCTACCTTGTATCTGTATATCACAAAAGGCTATCTTGGTACATTTCATTGACCTTTAAGTTTCATAATTATTCTCCTAGTTTTCTAAGTACTTTCCCTGATCACTAGATAGGCAGTTGGGGTTATGTAAATTCCTAATTTATCACACTTATTTACCACCATTCTAACTGGAAATCCAGAAAAAAATTTTAAGGCTTATTTTTTCCATAAGTATCAATTAGGTACAGATTATATGCCAGCCTTTGTTCTTGACTGACTGATGGAATATTTCATCTGTCTTCTCAAAGAATAATAATTCTTACTATATTTTCCTACTGGACTGATCTGTTGCAAAACACCTTATATGGAACTATTAATTATATATAATTTTGAGCCCCTAATATGAATGAGTCTCCATTCTGACATTTGAGTATTATTATGTGAGTTATTATGATTAATTTATTCATTCATTCATTTGTGGTCTGGATTTTGACAAGTTGAACATTTTGTAGAGTCTCTTATCCTGGAGAAAATGAAGACACACTAACAGTTATTCAGCAACAGCAAAATATAGTAGCTGCTTTTTGTTTCAGAAAAATATTATGTTGTAATAAAAATTACTATTTCTTCAATAAAGCTCCTCATTAATATCAGTAGTTTGAAAATCATTCCAATGGCACATTGAATAACTTTTATTAGCAATTCATGCATTCCTGATAAATTATCTACTAATTTTTCTCCAATGGAGAAAGGGTTTGGAATTAAAAAAAATCTATTTGTTAAAAACATGGTTAAATTTTCAGCACTTGTTACATTCCTGACTGAGTAAAATCTCAAATAACATTTAGGAAATAAGTTGAAGAACAAAAAAACAGAAGAATTGACATGTAATTTCCCCCATACTATGAATTTATTTTTCTTCAGACTAAGATAATTTATAGGTTGCATTTTAATTATTTGAAATCCATTAACATAGTGTTGCAAGTGTCCATGAGAGATATATGTGAAAGTAAACTAGTGATGAAACACCTCTGTAGTGTCATCTATCATTGAGATCCTGATATGGTTTTGCTTTTTTTCTTCTAGTCAAAACTCATAACTAAAACCAGAAAGACTGAAAGCTTAGAGCAATTATTACAACAGATAAAATGAACTTAGATATTGATAGGCAGGGTAAATGACCTCCTCTTCTAGGTGATCATGAGAGCCCTTCCTTGTGGTTCATTATGGGGCATTATGCAAGTAACGTTAGCAGGTAGATGGAGATTAGAAGAAAATATCTAGGTAGAGAAAAAGGAGACCAACACTCTTTTATTAAAATTTCATTTTGTGGTTAATAGGAATTGAACTCAGGATCTCACACTTGCCAGGCAGGCATTGTGATTCTGAGCTGTGTCACCAGCAGTAAAACTCTTCCTAATAGGCTTACAATATATAACATTTTAACTGAAAAGCTAAATCATTCAAAGTATCACTAACACTTGTACTAAAATTCGAAATTTACAAATTCTAAAAAGCCTTAATAAAAACAGACACAAAACGCGACTTAGATCATTTTTCATCCCATGAACATGATGCTTGACTTAAAATATTGACAGCGACAACTGAAAGAAAGAAAAGTTTAATTGGGTTTATAGTTTATAGATCTTTCAGTCCATAGCTGGCTGGTCCTAGAACAGGGTGACATGGCAGAATGTTCCTGTCAGGAGAAGCAGAGCAGGAGATCAAGGGAGGGGTCAGCACAGGTATGCTGTCCCACCACATCCCCCATAACCACCTCTTCTACCAGGCTTCACCTCCCAACCTTGCAGTCAGCAATAAACTTTTTGGTGGCCCACTCCAGGGATGAGGGAGAGGCCCCACATTCCAATCAACTCCCTAAAGCCTCACCTTTGGTCGTAGGTGGCTTTCAGAAAACATGTGAATATAAACCATAACAAAAGGGTTGCTACACTGTTTATTTCACTTTTATGTACATAGTGCATACTGTGTATACAAGCCATTCATATTTTGTAAAAATAAAATGGTAGCCTTTGAAAATTGGTTATATAAATATCCTTGAATTCAAATCACCTTAAAGTAAGATATCAGGAATCAATTCATCCATGTATAGGAAAACATAGTCATATCAAGTTGGGGCTCCTAGCAAACAAAATATGTATTTTAAATTTACAATTCTACATAATTACACAGCTAAAGGTACAGCCGTACTCAATCAAAATGGAAAAAATGACACTGAGCTTTAAATTCTTGAAACAAATGGACTATAGGAAAGAAATATGAGAAAATCTTGTTTTCAGGACACTAGAACAAAGCATGGACAATAATACCTGACACCTGTGAACACAAGACAGTGAGAGTCATAATTTCATCATCCTCTGTTCAGGATTGATGCAGAAACCAGACAAACAGGGGTAGGTATGTGTCTGCCTGAGAGTTGCAGTTCAACTTTAGCTTCTGCAGATGCTTGATAGGTACATTAAGTACACTATAATTAGCAGCTGGTTTAATGTTCCTATCAAGGGAGAGACAGCTGCCTAGACAGATAATTTTATAAATTTTCAAAGGAGTCCCTTTAATCGACCATTTGAGCATGGAACATCTGATGAGTGGGAAGACAGCATGCAGGAAGGTGTAGTGAAGAAAGAACAGCCCTGGACAGGGTGCAGAAAGTGTTGTCCAGAGCCTGTACAGACCATGCATCCTACTCAGAAGGCTGTGCCTCCACAGGAGGGTAACTGCACACAGTAACTTTGCTCCTGTCCTACCTGACAACACAAAGACAAGTGTCAGATTTCTAAGCAATTTCACTCAGTCAAAGATGAAAACTGAATATTTTTTCTGTGAATACAGAAAATATTAAGTATAAATGAAAATCCACCCATAACTAACTAGGTAAGATTGTTAAAGCTTTCATAGGATGAAAAGAAGCCAGGTATAAAGAGCAGCAGGAAAAGCAAATGCAACCTATGATGAGAATAAAATAAATCAGGAAAAACTCTCAGCAACGACAAATCTATTAGAATTAACATAGAAAGAAATGTATATGTAAACAAATGAATCTCACAGACCCACAAAGCCAGAAAAAAAACACTTAATCATAGGATTTGGAGACATAAAGTCAGAGGTGAAAGTGTACACTCAGTATTTGGGAAGCTGAGGCTAAAAGTCTGAGCCTAACAACTGGGGCTACATTGGAAGGTTAAGGTCATCCTTAACCATATAGAAAAACTCTGTCTTGCAAAGAAAAGTGATAGCATTATGAATAAAATACAAAATAAAAAATGTTAAAAATGGCTAACAATATGAATGAAATACAAAAAAATGTTAAAATAAAAATGGCAAACATTATGAATGAAATACAATAGTCTTTGTGAGGAACACTATGATTGATATGAAGATGTGAGATAGAAATGAAGACTATTTTCTGTATCAGAAATGGTTAATGATTAAAGTAATAAAAACTATCCAACATGGAATATAGACAGAGCATAACAAAACATAGCAACTGGAAATCTAAGAAACACGACAATCTCTGTTTTAGTGAAATGATTTAGGTATGTTAGCAGTCCAATACTGGTATTATTGACATTCCTCAAATAATGAATAATGGGACAAATACTGGAAAAAGTTGCTAAAAATCATCTGAAATTGAACTTAGGTCTAGAGATGCAAATCAAGCAACATTAATTGCACAGAATAGAAAATACCATCAAATAACAGCCAAATTTCTGAAAATATGTGATGAAAAAGATGTTGCATTGGGCCCACAAGATAGCTCAGCGGACTAAAGCACCTGCTTAGGCAAGCTTAGGAAAATGCAGGGACAGCAGTTCAATCCCTGGTACCACATGCTGCACCAGCCCCACCCCCAGGGTGGGCTGAGCCAGCTACAGAGTCCAGTGGTACATGCCTGTAACCCTAGCACATGGGAGACTGCAAGCAGGAGGATCACTATGAGTCTCTGCTGCATAGTGAGACCCTGTAACAATGAAATACATTTTTTTAAAAAAGAATGTTGCATAAACAACTAGGGAAAATCTCATTATACACAGGAGAAAGAATGCAGGATGGACAGCAGAGGCTTTGAGTATAGGAAAGAACGGAAAGAAACTGGTGCCAGCAAATATACAACGTAGAAGTAATGAGGGAAGCCCTGTAGAAAATATTCACAATAATATAAAATGAAACTCAGGTTCTATCAAAGAAATGAAAAGTTGAGAATAATAATTGTATGAATATTTGAGCAATAAGTTCCTTTAAAGATTAATTTTTTATTTAAATTCATGACTGCACTGTAGGGATCTATAAAATGACAGAAAGTAAATGGCTTAGGTTTTGTGAGATACATTTGCTCTCTTTTGATTATTCCTTGTTTTGTTTATGATAATTTAAAATGTGAAATTTATTTGTCTTCAATTTTCTCGGATGTGGTGTGCACACGTTATAACGGCCTGGGTCTAGATATTCCCCTAAAGCCTCTGCAATCATAGGTGGCACTTTTTTAGAGATGGCTGAATCTAAAGTATGTGATTGATCTATGATGCATTGCTAGGATAAAGGGTGGGTGAATCTTAAATCAATCTCAGGCTGGACCTGGTAACACCCAATTTTGGTAGCTTGGGTACAATAAAAGGTACAGAAAGAGGCTTGTCTCCTGCCCTTGCTTACTTTGCTACTTTCGGCCCACTGTGAACTGTCTCTCCACTGTGGGTGTCTGTCTACCATTCACCTTGCACTGTAGCAGGCTAACTACGGACCAAAACTTTCACAAATTCTGACTTATATAAACTTTTCATCTGTTAACTTGTAGGTGTTGGATATTTTGTTCCAGCAACTAATAACACAGTAAGCTGAGTTTCAAGTGAGTACTTTTGAATACAATGGAGGAAGAAGGGAGCCCAAAGTGTTTGCAAGCTCAAAGTTGAAGGCACTAGGAAGAGTACAGAACCATGAAAGGGCACAGATAAAATATATTTTACTCAAAAAATTTTAAATTTGAAGTAATAGTGGAGCATTATTGCCCATTGCTGTGCCTATTATTTCTCATAAGGAAGAAAAAAAATGATAAGACCTTATTTTGAAAAAACAAAGAACTTAAAGTGTTTCATATCTGCTTCCTCCCTTCTTAAGAGAAGCAAAACACTAGTCTCTTTTGTCCTAAATCTCTGCAAATGTCATTGGATGACCTGGCTCACATAACAAGGAGCAGGGACATCTTTGCATAGATGTGACATAAAGCAACACGTTTCTGTGAAATGTAGAGAAGAGAATGAGTTCTTAACATCTAGAGTTGTATATCCATATTGTTCTGGGGGAGGCCTCGGAGGAAGGAAAGTTTAGCACAACGAATGGAAAGAAAATTAATAGTGATAGAAACAGAAACAAACTAGCACAATGACAAAGAAAATAGTGGAGATACAGGTCATAATCAGGTGTTATCTAACCAAGTTTTATAGACAGCTACTAGAGAAGAAAGCACAAGTAAATGATAGAACTAGAAAAGTACTTAATACTGTTTTAAATAAATAATTGATGATAATAAAGAAAATAGTTTCAATAGAAATTCAACATTAAAAACTATATCATGAAGGAGTAAAGACTAAAAGTTGATGATCATAGTAATGTTGATTCAATTTGGAATCACGGAAGAGGCAATTAATAATGATATAAAAGCAATGGCCAGTTTTGATGTTGATTTGGAAGCAAGAGAATATTTCTAATCGAGCACACCAGACAAGAATTATGTAAATAAAGACAGAAAATGTAAGACAAAGAAGAGGTCATACCTTGACTCTTGGATATCAACAAAAGTCATAATTCTCTGTCCAATATATTTTAAAATGCCAACAATTCATCATATTGTGTTGATTCCTGAACTGAGACAGACTCTCACTGTTGTTTTAATTTGTATTTCTCAAATAACCAGTGAAGTTGAATATTTTTTCATTCATTTTTTTGCTGCTTGAACTTAGTCATCTGCGAAGTGTCTATTCATGTCAAATGCCCAGCATTTTAATTCGGTTTTTACACCTGTATGCAAGCTAGATAGTGTCCTTTATCTCGGTAGTAGCTGAGAGATGTTTATTCTCTTTTTTTAGGTTGTCTCATCACTACATTGGGGCTTCTTTTGCTGTACAAAGGCTTTGTAATTTTATATGATTCCAGTTGATAATTTTCTTTAAAATTTCCTATGCAATTCGATTAAAATTTTGTTACTAACATCTACTTATAGCTATGTCTTCCACCATTTTGTTTATTTTATACCCCTGCAGATTGTTTCCAATTTAATATTTAGATCTTTAATTCATTTCAATTTTAGTTTATTACATGGTGAAAAATAAGGGTCTAGGGCCTAGGTTCAATTTTTGGCATGTAGAAAACGAGTTCTCCCAGAAACATTTTTCTTTTCTTTTCATTTCTTTTTCTTTTCTTTCTTTTCATTTCTTTTCCTTCCTTCCTTCCTTCCTTCCTTCCTTCCTTCCTTCCTTCCTTCCTTTCTTTC
>NDGN011001577.1:0-13440 GCA_002564285.1 Tympanoctomys barrerae | reverse complement strand
CTTTGCTAAGCTTGTTCTAAGTAGGTGCTTTAGACCACTGAGCCATCTCACCAGCCCTAACTTGCTATTCTTGTTTTGAAAATCTGTAACATGTATTGTTATATGTTACCTTGTTTCTGTCTTTGTTTCTGCTATCTGTCTTTGCTTTTGTTTTTACTCTTCAAAATAAAACAAAACAAAATTAAATTAAAATTAAAAAATGAACAAATGAAAACAAAGAGCACAGGACTGAAGAAAAGAACAAGGGGCTGAACCTGGGGACTCAGAGCCACCCAGGCTCTGCTGCCAAAGAAAGAAAGCCAGACGAGAAGGTGTGGAGGGCCAAGGCACTGTCACCACACAAGAGGTCTCCCTTCTTAGACCTCCTGTCTTAGACCTCTGTCTCCTTGATTCCTCATACGTTCTTTTTCCCTCTCAAGGCCCAAACTGCTCACCAAAGGATATTTGCAACCCACACTTCTCTGGTGAAGTTAAGGATCCTTTTTGTGAAACCTCTCATCAACCCTCCCAGGTAGTGTCACTCATGGTCACCTCTCTCCCCTCACCCTGGCCCATCTCCTTGTAGGGTCACCCAGAACCCAGGCCATACCCATAATGTCCTCCCTTCTCCCTGCCTCTCTGCTAGGCCCACCTCGTGCCCACGAGGCATGCTCTGGACGAGGTGGGCTAGGGGCCCCATGCCGACAGCAGCGTGGGATTAGGGAGAGAAACTTGTCAGCTGCTCGTCCATAGAGATCCACATCACGTACAGCTGGCTTCTGGCTCAGCATCACATGGTTGCATGGAACAAGGTACCTGGGAAAGAATATAAAACAGACACAGGACTTATCAGAAGGAAAGTGCCTGAAAGAAAGCTGGCCAATATAATAAAATGGCTAAGCCCTGCTCTAGAAGTATACTCACAAGAAACCCCAATATAGCCCATCAACCCAGCAATGTACAAGGCCCTGAGGATTAGCCACCCCTCAGCCCTGCCCCTATAAGTACCTGAGAACCAGCTGCAGCAGGACATCCTCACAGCTGAGGTTCAGGAGGGTCCTGAAAAGACTCAGAGAGACCATGCAGAGCTGGAGGATGGGGGAAAGAGGGAGTCACTGTAAGTTCTCTCTACTCTCCAAACTATTCACCAAATGAGAACTCCTCCCCCAGCCCCAGGTCCAACCAACTATCCAATGCACAGGGCCTGTCACATAGTAGCCCTTCAAGTAGTAACTATGTGACCTTCTGGTATAAGACTGCATTATTAGCAGGCAAAATGGACCATGTGTTAGACCCAATGGATTTCCTGAAATCATACACATAACACAGACTCTCTGGGTATAGATGCTCGTCACGTGAGATTAATAATACTAGAATGAAAGACCAAGAAAAGGGACACTGAGAAATACTATGACCAAGTGCATGACAAAAAGGGAATAGCAGCAGCAGACTAAGCAAGTGAGTGCCTGTCAGCAGGGACTATAGCAACAGCACACTAGATGCCCACCAACAAGGACCCAGAGGGAGCCTGGAAGAGTCCCAGCAGGGAAGTGGGTGGGGCTGTAAACACGGACTCTGAGTCACCTGTCAATCCCAGTGTGTCTCAGAAGGTAGGATAACAAAAGCTCTGGGACAGCTAACAGGAAAAGGAAAAAGTAGGTGAGTTGAGATTAGGAGAAATTCTTTGTTTTAAAAAAAGGAAGATAGCATGTTAATCTCTGGCTAGAAGAAAAAACAAAAAACTGACATTGGTAATTTTCCCTCACTCCTCTGAATTCTCACAGTATCGTCTCTACACTTTTGGCAAGTATGTCAGATACCTTACACTCCCTCAAGACAACTAGTAAGTTATAGTCTAGGGGTTAACTGTTTGCTAATAAACTGTGGGAGAATTAAAAGTCAACCATACTTGTACAATTTTGCCTGTTATACAGGGTGTGCTAATTATAGTGGTATGTGCACAGAACATTTTGGCATGACAAGAAGCTTAATAAAGCTATTTTACTTAAAAAAAAAAAAAAAAAAAGTCAACCACAAAGCAAGAAAAAGATGAGATGGCAGTTCACATTTTGGACAGCACAGTTATTCAGGGAGCTTATCCTAAATGAGTACTTTAATTAGCAATAAAGAATTCAACTCACTGAAAGTAATATGATAGGCAGAAAAGTAGTACTTCAAAGATGTCCACATCCTAATCTCCTGAGCCTGTTAAATAATTACCTTGCACAGTAGAAAAGACTTTGCAGATGTGATTAACTCTACAGAATTTGAGATGGGAAATTCTCCTACATTACCAGGTAGGTCCAAACAAGCCTCAAGTCCTTAAAAACAAGCGAACCTTTACCAATATGCCAAAAGGAAAAAAAAAGAGTTAGAAACCTGAAACATAGTAAGAATGTAACCCTCATTGTTGACTGTGAAGATGAAAAAAAAGAACCAAGAGTCAAGCAACCTGGTGAGCTCCATAAGCTAGGAATGGTCTTCAGTGCACAGCTAGCAAGAAAATAACAGTTCTCAGCTTCACAGCTATAAGCAAATCAATTCTGTCTCCAACCCAAGAAGTATGACCTCCAGAACTATAAGATAATGGCAATTTATTATGTCAACAATAGAAAACAAGCCCAGATAATCAGACATACAGAGAGACTAGTCAGAATGACTCGCTTCAAGGGACAATACATTGGGTATATGAGTTACAACGAAGCCAACAATTTCAAGTTTGAAATTACCACACAGTGAAAAGGAGAACATCCACATGTCCAGCACAAGAATCCTGCAATCAGAAGAGATCATGTTCCTCCAAGAACCATGAATCAAGAAGAAATACCTCAAAATACGAAAAAGTTCTCAGATCAAAAGACCAAATCTTATCCTTAACAAAGATAAGATTAAGACGAAAGAAAGAGCTTGGGGGCACAGTTGTCAGCCTAAGAAAGGAAGTCAACTGTTGCTCAATATGAACAAGACAAGCCAAAAGGTCAAAGAAAGCTAAAACTATCATGTAACTTCAACATAATGAACAAAACTCTGCTGTTATCAGTTATCTTTGTAAAATAAAACTTTTACAGAGTCTGAGACACCTCTCCAACTTCAGGTTTACATCAATAAATCTTAATTCAAAGCATATATTGTGATTGCTTTTGAAGACTTTACGAACTTCTACCAAGAACTGTATGCTTCAACATATCTGAGATCTTAGAACCTGCTGTTGTTCAGTTGCAAAGATGATTGTGAACTATACACCTGGTTCAAAAACACTGGCCAATGCAGTTAGTCTGCAGTACTTCTTACAACCCTACCTTGGCTATTCAGAAACTGCACCCATACAAAGCATAACTATCTAGAAATCTCACTGAAATGAAACTATACTACCAGATACCTTAATTTTGGAACAGTTTTCCAGAACTTTTTGCTGTTATTGTTTTGATTTCTTTTGGTACTGGGAATTAAAACAGTCTCCATGCTGAACAACATCCCAAGTCCTTTTTTTATTTATTTTTATGTTGAGCCAGGACCTCACTAATTCAACAAACTGTACAGATTGGACTTGAATTTACAATCCTCCTGCCTCGTCTTCTAGAGCTAAGATTACCAGCATACACCACCAGAACTCTTAACAACTAACAACTTTTACTTAAACACAAGGATCCAGGAAACTTCAACTATTTGTAATTTAAAAGAAGTAAAAATGGGTCTCACAGCCAAAATAAATGCCATAAAATCCACAGCTAAATTAATGCTTTATCCCCCTAGAAAAGCCTACAAGTCTTTACTACTTGGAATCTATTTATTCCGATTTTACGTACACTTCTATTGGTTAAAATATTCCTACCCTGAGCCACAGACCATGTACAATTTAAAAAAAAAAAAAAAAAAAATTTGGCTGTACTAGAGAATGAACCCAGGCCCTTCATACCCACTCCTTTTTTGTTTTTTGGGTTTTTTATTTTGACAAGGTCTCACTAAACTGCTAAGCTGCCCACACTAAGCTCAAACATGAAAGTCTCCTGACTCAGTCTCCCAGAGTGAAAGGATTACAGGCATGTACCACCATACTGGGACCAATCTGTACCTTACCTACCTCTCAATTTTCATCTCATTTCCTTCTTTCCTTTGTTCACTACATCTCTAATTATACTGGTCTTTCATCTCAAAAAATACATTAACCTTTTACCCTAGTGTCTTTCCATGTTCTCTGTCTAGACTGTTCTTCTCAGTATTTACCTGACTAACTCCTTCACAACCTTTATGTCCCAGCTCACCATCACCTCCTCAGAGAGGCCTTGGCCATTCTATTTTCTAAACATACTTTTTTTTTAACATAACAATGACCACAACTTTTACTTACTTTATTAACCTTCTTTTGGCCTACCTTCTCTCCAGAAAGTCAGTACTAATGTCTACCAGTAACATTGTCTACCATTTTAACCTCAGCACCACGAAATGGCATGGCATATAGCAAACATTAAATTAAAATGCGTAGGAAGAAGGCATGTAAGAAGACAGATGTTACAGTTTAAATGCAGCAAATGCAAAGGGGAAAGAAGTAAGCATGCTAGTGACACCTAGATCATGGTATAATATAGAC
Organism: Tympanoctomys barrerae; assembly: GCA_002564285.1. Taxonomy (NCBI): domain Eukaryota; kingdom Metazoa; phylum Chordata; class Mammalia; order Rodentia; family Octodontidae; genus Tympanoctomys; species Tympanoctomys barrerae. The sequence continues at coordinate 8,873 of NDGN011001577.1, read as the reverse complement.
AAAAATCCACAATGACCTCAAGTCCACCACTGCATATCAGAGTGATAAGTGGTTAAAAGCAACTCAGGGCAATATTACATTATAGGCATTGCACAACAGTAAAACACAAAGTCATGATGAGCAGTCATACCAAAAGTAATAACTGGGTTCTATATTAATGTAGTAAATTTAATTTTGTCCCCAGAATGAAAAGTTTAAGGCTAGAAAACGTCACCTAATTTTGAAGTAACTGAAAACCAAAGAGGAATAGAAACATTCTCTGAAAACAGGTCAGAGAGAAATAGCTCACCTACATAAGCCAGTACAGAGCTAAAGGCCATACCCGGGAATTGCTGCCAATACGGGCAACAAGGGTGTCAAGGATGGTGTGGGTGTCATGCCGGTGTAACAACAGAAATCGCAGGAAGGTACGGAGCAAGGCAGGTTCTGAGATACTTCGTAGGAAAAGTTCCAGATAGGCAGTACTGGCGATCATCTCCTCCACGGAGGTCTAGATGACAGGAAGGGAAAGTTTGGAAACATGAATTTCCTGCACATTGGAGAAAGAACCAGAAGACAGAAAAAAGATGGAGCACCCCGCCCACTGCATCCCACACTGGCCCTATCACTGAAGTTACCATCCTGCAGGCTGGCCCCAAAATGCCTTGCCAACTGCAACTCTGACCTTGTGCAGGGCAGGACCCATGACAGGCACTAGGAACCCATTGTGGATATAGTCAACCAGCTGTTTCTGCACCAGAGGGTGAGCCACCTGTAGCAATAACAGAAAGGAGAGAATATATAACAAGGGAAGGCATCCTATCCCCAACATGTCAGAGCATGCCTCCAGGAATTCATCCCTTCCCACTTTCCAAGAATGACCAACAGCCATACCTCCAAAGAACCCCAATCCTACCTGAATGACTGCATTGCAAAACTCCAGGGAACTCATGAAGAGTGCAAGAGCCGGCACGCCTACCCAGTCTTCCCGTCGCAAGCAGTGCCAATCATCCCCTGGAACTTCAATCTTTCGGGGAAGTGAGGAGTACAGGGCACTTAGCCCTGTGGCCAGCACCTAGGGGAGGTTATCAAAGGCTTAGAAAATGTCAAGATATGGATATTGTCAGTCCAGAACTTTAATGAGAGTGAAGTTAAGAGATGTTACCAAAGCAGATATTTAGTTACTCAATGTGCCAGGACCTCACAGAACACTGGTTCACAAAAACATTAGTACCTTTCCTAACTATATAGGCACATGTTTCATACTTATTCCAACTCCAAGGACTGCTTTCAAATCTAGGGCTTACTTTCAGAAGGTGAGTGTCCTGGCACCAAACCTTTCCCCATCTCCTGAATAGGAAGGTGCTGCCCAATGTACACATGCCACACCCAGCCTACCCCCCGCCCATACCAGGGGCTGCTAACCGGGCAGAAGTAAGAGTGATCCGCGATGTAGCGGCCCACAGTGGGGCTCCCTGCTGACAGAGCCATGAGCAGAAGCAGGGCATCACGGGCCTGCTGGCCCAGGGTGCCTTCTCGATGGACAAAAGGGACAAGGCGAGAAAAGAGGAGAAGACGTGGAGCAGCTCCTGGCTCAGGAGGTGGTTGCAGGAAGAACTCAAGCAGTGAAGGCTCCCGGGCCACACACACACACAGTTGGCTGAGAAGTAGCACCAGGCCTTCATCCAGTGCTGGGCTACTAGGCCCAGGGCGGCCACAGGCATCCAGGAGAGTGAGCAGAGCCTCACGAACTGGACCATGCCGTAACAGGGGTTGACGAGCTTCGCTCACTAGCATCTCAAATAGTTTTAATTGTTCAGCACGTCGTTCCTCGACTCCCTCCCCAAGCTCATCCCATTGCAGCTGCCATGCCAACACACGGGTCAACAGATCTTCATTCAGAGCAAATTCCAGCAGGGGCCCAGGACCTGTGGGGGCTGAAGGGACAGCATGATCCTCTGCCAGCAATGTTAACATCTGGTAGGTGTGGTTGCGCACAGCACTGAGATCATCTGCACCTCCAGGAGCTACCCGAGGGCCATGCCGCTCCAGGATCCGAACCACCTGGAAGAAAAAAATGCCAGAATGCAGAACACAGAAGGTTAGCACAACTCAGAGGATCAACGAAGTAGGCAATTCTGGAATATGGTCTCCTACCTGGGACCAGTGATTCTTGAAGACCATGAGGCAAGTCTCGGGGTCAGCCATGACAGGGGCCTGAAGACTGGCCCCTGGGGGCACACGGTGTCCAGGGACCCGGGAAGCCAGCCTGCTCAGCCAGTTCATCCTCTCCATGAGGCAGGCTGGGCAGGGCCAGCAGCCAGAGGGTCACACTCGGAGGATATGCCAGCTGGAGGCTTTCTCCACTTCGGTCTCCAGTCTGCTTCATCCGGTCTGTAGGAGCCAGTAACTGACCATGGAGCCAGAGATTATACCAGACTGGAATAACAAGCCCAGAGTGCACTGCCCAGGCCAGACTTGCAAATCTAATTCAAGGAGAGAGAATGGAAAAGGTAAACAAGATTCCCCCTCTTACATGGAGTAGGAGGCACTCCTAGCCTAAAGTTCAGGAAAATCTCCCCGATTAATGTTATGAAGTTGATTGTTACAGTTTATGTATCTAGATGTCCCCCTAAAGCCTCATGTGGTTGTAGGCGGACCTTTGGAAAGCACTTGGATTATAGGCTCATGCTAGCCAACCTACTGTTAGGAGATGCAGCCTGTTCAGAAGAAGCTGGTCACTGTGAAAGAGACACAGAAGGTTCTATCTCCCCTTCCAGCTCCTCCCCTGCTGTTCTCTGCCTGCCTTCTACCATGACATGAGGAGCTTCTCCTCTGCAATATCCCCGTGCCATGCCATCCTGTCCTGGAGCCAGCTAACTTTGACTTTGAACTGAAATGAAACCTCTACAAACTTGAACTAAAATAAAACTTTCTTCCCTTTAAAAGAAAAAAACAGCAAACATTTTGAAAGGAGCAGTTAATGTTTGCTTTTTTTTTAATTCTTTTGTTTCTTTTGAATTTCTTACAACTTTGTTATTGTTTTGCTTTGTTTTCTTTAAATAAATTGTGCGTGTTTACATCTGGTAGCCTGAGCAACTAATTTGAAGATAGCATTATGGAATATAGCAACCACTACTAACTCCTATTACTGTGTTTAGTGAAATTTTGATTCATTTCTAACACTGTTTTTTTGCTTGTCTGTTTTTTCCTATCACTACTCTGTATTCTTTGAAAAGTAAAAGAATAGGGCCTGCCAGATAGCTCAGCTATCTAAAACACCTGGTTAGGTAGACACAGGGACCAGGATTCGGCCCCGGGGTGCACTGAGACAGTGATTGAGACTGGGCATGGTGGTGAACACCTATAATCCCAGTGCTTGGGAGGATGAACACAGGAGGATCACTATGAGTCCAATCTGTGTACAGGGCCCTTTAGGCCCTGTACTAAATACATAAAAAAGTAAAAAATAAAAATTAAATTAAACTAGTTGTTGCACACAAAGAAAAAGCTTACCTCTCTTCACCCCCTAGCAGGAAGAATGCAGAACCACCACTCCACTGAGCGTTCCACTCACTTATACACACATACATGCACAGCTAGCACCGGACACTTAGCATGCTAACATAAAACTCATGCTTTCTACCCATCAAATCTATTTCTCTAGCCTTTTCCATCTCAGTAATACCAATATTCTCCTACATGTTTACTGTAGTCATCAAAAGCCTGTGCTTCATTCTTGTTCCTCCTTTTCCTGAAAATTTCTGGTTCATCAGCAAATCTTATCATGTCCATCCTCAAAATATGTCTCACAATTGCAGCTTCTAGTCTACTCTCGTGCTTCTATTCTTACCTGCTGAAGAGTCTATTAGCTGCATAGCAAGCCGGGAAATATTTTTAAAACATAAATTACATTATAGCACTCCTCTGTTGAACATCCTCCAACAATTTCCTGTCATACTAGTAACGATCTATGCTCTTTACCTCAACTCCTTAGAGACTGTATGATCTAATCTGTGTAACTTCCTATCATTCCCTTCATTCATACTTCAGTCAAGAGGCTTTCTAGAATATTGTACTTTCTGTTCCCTCTGCCTGGAATGTTCTCTTGGTCTTCACACTGCTCTCACTGCTGTTTTCAGATGTAATCTCCTCAGAGAGGAATTGCCTAGCAATCTGTCTAAATAGTTCATCTTCCCACCTTCACTCTAGCTTCCCAGTTCTATTGTCTTAACACTATCTAAAATTATTTATTCATCTTTCCACTAAAAAAAAATTAACTCTTTGAGAACAGAGTATCTCTCATTTTTACTGCTGAATCTCCACTATCTATGGCAGTACCCGGGACTCAGTACATACTTGTTCATTAATAAATGCTTAAGTAAATGAAAAAGAAATAAGCATCAAACTAGTTGTTGGCCACAGCCCAGTTTCAACACACCCAGAACCTCCTCATCAGTACTGTCTCTAAAAAGCATAAAATCTTGGGAAGAGTAACATTCAGTTATCCTTTCTCTTTACACTAAAAAAAAAGAATGAAAAAAACCAGAAACCTAACATCAAAAGCAAGCTGAGGGCTCATATTATACTGACCAAAGGTTACACTAGCCAACACCTTTCACCCAGATACTTTTCACAATTACCAGATCACAACTAAAGGAAAGTAGCAACTATGCTAAAGAGAAGGTGACATAGGATGGGCAGAAGATATTAAGGAAAAGCTTACTCACTCATTAACTCAATGTATATCTATGCAAAGTACTGGAAATTGTGCTAAACAAGCAATGGAAATACAGAGATTTTTTTAAAAAGAAAGCTGGGAGAGACTACATATATATGCCAACAATATAAATGGAAATATTTATGAAACTTGGTTACAAAGCTGTCAGAGGAGCATGAAGGGAAAGAAATAACTTTCCTTAGGCTGCTGAACAAGGGTTCCAAAGGTAGCAAAGAGGTAATATGTGACTTAGGTCTTTAATAATGAGGTACTGGTTATGGAGAAAGCAAAGGCAAGCTTCCCCTTCCCTTGGGATAGGGTCTCACTACATGGCTCAGGCTGGCCTCGAACTCAGCTTGAATTGTCAGACTGTTATCGATCTTGCAACAATCCTCTTACCTCAGCTGAACAAGTGCTGGGATTACAGGGACACCACTATGTCCAGCAGTGTTACATTCTCTTAATATTCAGAGCAGCATAAACAAAAATACAGTACTGTGAAAGAGCATGGCAAGTTTAAAGAACATTTACAAGTCTGGTGTGACTTAATCACAGACTAGAAAAGAGATGCACCATTTTGAGCTGAAGGGTAAATATAGGTGAGGGTTACAAATATGCTAAGGGATGTAGCATATTAGATTTTATTTATTGACACCCTAGAAAAAAGTGTAGTTTTTAAACCAAAAAATGACAAGAACAATGCCTTTTAAAATATGTTAGAAAGCAATTTAAGGTGCAGCAGAAAAAAGAGGGCAGTAGACAATTTATAAGATCTTTCAATAGATTTTTTTTAAAGTAATCTGAGATCTACCTCTGTATTAACATGTTCCATTCAATACTAAAACTACTCAGATCTGTAATGTGTCTGCCAGTAATTTATTTTATAAAGCCTCTGCTCTTGTGACAAGGAGCTGCATCATTCATTCTTCTTTGAAATTCCAGTGCCACAATATTGCATGGCATTCAAAATGTTTGTGCAAGTGAAATGTTGACTTAATTATAACAGCTAACATACTATGCTAGTTATGCAAGCTAACATAATTACCACTTACTATGTGCCAGGCCCCATTCTAAGTACTACATGAACTAGTTCACTTAAACTTCATAAAAATTCTATGCAGCCAGGCATGGTGGCACATGCCTTGAATACCAGCACTAGGGAGGCTGAGGCAGGAGGACTGTTGTGAGTACGAGGCCTGCCTATGCTACAAAATGTGTTCAGGGCCAGCCTGAATTGCACAGAAAAATCCTGTCTCAAAAAGACAAAAGAAAGAGGGCTGGCAAGATAACTCAGTGAACTAAGCACCTGCCTAGGCAAGCACAAGGACCAGGGTTCGATCCCTGGCACCATCAGCCATGCCGAGCCGGCTGTGGAGTCCAGGCACTGTGGTACACACCTATAATTCCAGTGCCAGGAAGGCTGAAAGCAAGAGGATCACTACAAGTCTGAGCTGCATAGTGAGACCCTGTATCAAATTCACAATAATAAAAAAAGACAAAGTCCTGTGCATACTACTACACTCATTTTACACACAAGAAAATCAAGGTCCAGAGAAGTTAAACAAACTGCCCAGATATCTAGCAGGTAAGTGGCACAACTTAGATGCAAATGCAGCTAATCTAACAAATTAGTCACAAAATAAAAACAAAACCTGACACAATAAAGGAGAATAAAAGTACATCAGTAAAAAATGCCACTAACAGAGTAGGAGCACATATCAAGGTGAGTTATGTTTTAGAAAAGATGAGTACAGTTTGGGACACATCGAGTTTTGAAAGACCTATGTGATATTTCATGACATCCAGGAAACGAGTAGAAACTGAGCATGGACTGAAGTGAAATCAAAACTAGAGATACAAATTCAAGTGTTACCAATGTATAAGTAACAGATGAAGCCATGGAAATAGATGAAATTATCCAAGGAAATCAGTAAATCACGGAAAGAGTTAAAGGTGAAATCCTAAAGAAAACCAGAATATAGGAAAGCAAGGAGTAGTCCTTAAAGAAGACTGTAAAGGTAGGAAGAAATAGAAAGTAGTAAGAAATAAAAGGAATAATGAGCAAGGAAAAGAAGTTTTAAGAAACTGGAGATCCTCTGGGTATGGTGGCATGTGTCTATAATCCCGACACTCCAACGGCTAAGGCAGAATGATTGCTGAGTTTGAGGCCAACCTGGGCCGCATACTGAGACCCCTGCCTCAAGGAAAAAAAAAAGTAAGAAAGAAATAAAAAATAAAAAAAAAATGAAATGGAAATCACCTACACTGCACAAATCCATACAAAGATGTAAAATAAAGATGTAAAATGGTCTGCTGCTCTTATCCAGTTTTAATAAACCTATGAAAGTACCATACCTTAAAATGAACAAGAGACATACTTTGTGAGATATATTTTCAGGAAATTCAGTAATACAGGGAAGGATGAAAATAGGTCAAATAGCTTATAAAACCTTTGGTGAGATGTAGTCAAGAGAGTTTTTATGTTTTTGGTTTGCTTTGTTTGTTTGTTTATTTATTTATTTATTTTTGTGATACAGGAGATCAAACTCAGGACCTCACACTTGCCAGGCAGGTTCTTACGTTGCTTAGCTATTTGCCCAGATGTTCTGTTTTGTGATAGAGATCTCAATAAGGGCCAGCCAGATAGCTCAGCTGACTAAAACGACTGTTTAGTTAGAGTGCAGCGGCTGGGGTTCAATTCCCGCTGAGACAGCAATTGAGACTGGGCATGCTGGTGCACACCTGTAATCCCAGCACTTGGGAGCCTAGAAACAGGAGGATCACTAGGAGTCCACTCTACATAGTAAGACCCTGTAGACCCTGTACCAAATACATAAAAATTAAATTAAATTAAATTTAAAAAGAAAGTGAAAGTTTCTAAACAAGACAGGGATAACAGAAAAATAAGGTGTAAGCAGTGATGGTTGAACCATTTAGAGCTTTCAATGACAGCATGTCGTATGTTCGCCACCAGGTATATAAAGATTACTCTAAGAAAGAGTTATACCACTTTTTCTGAGAAAGAAGGACAAAGTCACAATTTAGGTAAATATGAAAGCAATGACAAAGGAAATTCAAATCAACCATTCCCCCTTACTCCCACCCCAAAATTCCCTCTCTCATGCACCCAGAAGAGTGACAGTAGAAGACAAGACAAAGGGTAAGAAGGTGAAAGGGCCACAGAACCCATGTTTGGGTCTTTCATACCTGGTTTCTTAGAAACCATCAAACACAGTCAGACAGACACTTCTGTAGTTCTGAGCAGCAAATATATTCTGGGAAAAGTACTTACATATGTTCCCACATACTTAAGTCCCAGGCATGCATGGACTAAAGGAGATGAAGTCAACAGTAAACTTCCCATTGAACTCTCCTCTGTTAATAGCCTCTCTCACTGTTATCAGCCCTAGGATACTAAACAATCCCTTTTGGTTTCTTGCTTTGTTTTATTTTTGAGAAGGGCTCTCACTATGCAGTTCAGGCTGGCCTTGAACTCATTTTATGCAGTCCAGGCTGGTTTTGAACTCACAGAGATCTTCCTGCCTCAGCCTTTCAAGCACTAGGACTACAGGCATGCACCACCACATCTGATGGCTTGTTGGTTTCTTTAAACCCTGACAATAATTTTGTAAATACAGCCTTTCTATTAAACACTTCTCAAACTCATCAGCCACCTCCAAGGAGTTAGACCAATTCAGAGTATTACTGTTTACAGACTATTTTCTCCATCATATGTCATGAGGACAGAAACAAATATAAACCCTACAGTTAAGTAAGAATAATAAAATACTAGTATAGGTAGAGTAAAGCTTGAGATGTGTGACTTTCAATAAATCACTTCACACATCTAAGCCTCATCAGTGAATTCCTAACAAAATACTGTGAATTTTAAGATAACCTATGCAGCATTTCAGGCATAAATTGGGTAATCAAAATTACATGTTTCTTTCCTATTTCCATTTCCTGACCCTACCTGACCAAGGTGCTAACATCTCTGACTGAGCGCTCTAACCTGCTCTCCTGTGTCCATCCTCCCCATCCTCATCACTGCCACACTCATATCCTAGTAAACTGAAGAAGGGTCAAGTTTGCAGTCTCAACAAAATAAGGTCGTGTGTGTGTGTGTGTGTGTGTGGTCAGCTCAGCCCACCAGGGGGCGGGGCTGGCTGGCATG
>NDGN011001476.1:0-16862 GCA_002564285.1 Tympanoctomys barrerae | reverse complement strand
CTTTGCTAAGCTTGTTCTAAGTAGGTGCTTTAGACCACTGAGCCATCTCACCAGCCCAAGGACCCGGATTTGATTCCCCCCGTATCACGTACTATGCCAGCCCAGAACTCCAGGTGCTCAGAGCCAGCGCCCAAACCAGGCATGGTGGCACATGCCTATAATCTCAGCACTGGGGAGGCTGAGACAGGAAGATCACTGAGTCCAAACTGGGTAGTGAGATCCTGTATCAAATAAATAAAAGATTAAAAAAGAAAAAAAAAAGTAGGCCAAGTGCAGAGCCTGAGAAGAAGGCAGGAAGATGAGCGGACAGAAGGTATTTGCTACCTGGGGGCAGGGGCTTAGGCACGCACTGCCCCTCTGCCCAGCGTCAGGGTCGGGACACCTGGTCTGAATGCTGTGCGGTGTTGCTGGCATGGGCAGGACATGGTGGCATGGGTGGCTCAGGCCTGCTGATGTCTCCCAAGGCCTGCCGAGCCCCGCTGGCTCCCACACAGCCCTCCTGGGCATGCGCAGTGCACCCTGCACCACACGCGTCCCTGGCAGCCCCATTCCTGAACATCTCCTCGGGGCGCCATTGGGCATGGGCAAGCACAGCCTGCATAGGACACGGATGCCACTGCCACGTGGGTCCTCTCTGTGTGGCATCTGCTGTGGGCGCCGGCCCTGTGTGATCAGAGGACCCTTCCATGGGATTTTAGGGCGCTACAGCCCCCCGATCTTCAAGGCCCTGCTGTTCTGGACCCAGAGCCACTGTGTGGGGCTGTTCCCTGTGAGGGTTTCTTTCTTTTTTCTTTCTTTTTTTTTGCAGGGGGGGTGAATGGTGTTCTGTTTGGCTTTGGCTTTGGATTTGTAGGAAAGGGACTTGCTCTGTAATTTAGGCTGGCCCTGAGCTTACTGTGTAGCCCACGCTGGCTTGAAACTCCCAGCAATCCTCCTGCCTAAACCTCCCAAGCGCTGGGACTGCAGGCGTGCGCCACACATCTGGCTCCAGAGTGTGTTTCCTGCTGGGCAGAGACCTGACCTTTGAAGCTGCCCTCACCTTTGTAAGCAGAAAACCTTTGTCACCCTCACTGGCCCCGTGTCACCTCACAGACCTGCCATGCACCCACGTTGGCATCCCAGCCCCTCCGCAGATACACTGGACAGACTGCAGGTGACAGAGTTGTCTCAGGATGCAGCCTGGCAAGCGGGAGGGACCTGGCACCAAGCGGCATCAGCAAGCTCCACCCTGGGATTTGTGCTCCTTGAATAGACTAGGTCTTTAACTTTAAAGAAAATTGGGTTTGATCTTCACATATATGAAATCAAACCCATGCGCACACCTGTCCAGTATGCGGGAGCCGAGGCAGGAGGATCGAGTTCAAGGCTGGCTGGGCTACATAGTGAGATACTATCTCAAAAAACAAAAACAAAGATTAAACCCAGACCAACTGTGTCCCTTAGGGAGGTTCTCTTGGGAAGTAAAAGCAGAAAGAAAGCAAGGAAATGTTGCCTGTGGCAATTTGGGGTGCCGAGCTCTGCAGGGAGGGGCAGAAAGATGGGGTGCGGGTGGGCCCCGAGGACAGCTGCAGGAAGTGGTAGCCTTGAGAGCTGTGCTCGCCCCTCCCCCTCTCGCCTCCCCTGCTGGAGGCAAACGCCCCCTGCACACCCTGTAGGCTGTTGCTGGTGGATCATGTTTGCTACCTTCTCAGTAATGAGTCCTGAGTCACACCTTGGTACTCAGCAGCTCCAAAATCTGACCAGTTCAGTGATACAAGATTGGGTCCTGGTCCTCAGGCTGAGTTTGGTGCTCATGGGTGATGCACGGCCTTTCGACTGAACCATCTACTGGGTACTGGGAGCTCGGGCACTGGCCGAGCCTCCGAACCAGCACCGCAGGCCAAGGCAGTGCTTAGCGACAGAGAAGGCCCGGCTGGCATTCTCTGAGGCGGGCCTTTGTCTTAGTGCTGTGACCCTGGAGACGCATGCGAGGGAGAGGCCACTTGCCAGCGCGCTCTCTGCTGTCTCTGCAGTCCAATAACCTTGTGATCCACTCAGCGGTGAAGCACTTCCAGGAAACACAGGGACCCAAGGGAGCTCCTGGGGAGCAGCAGAGCCCCGGGAAGGGGGCCCGGCCCCACATCATCACCTGCACCGTGGAGCATGACTCTGTCCGTCTGCCGCTGGAGCATCTGGTGGAGGAGCAGGTGGCTGGTGAGTGAAGCCAGGTGGCTGTCCTTCTATAGATAGATGGAGTCCTCTTGTATGAACATGCCTCGGTCGCTTGCCCGTCCATCGGTTGGCGGCCATGGGGTCATTTCCTTTTTTGGCCTCACTCTGCTGGCCAGGCTGGCCCTGACCCCTGCCTCAGCCTCCTGAGAAGCTGAGGCTGCCTGCACCACCCACATGGCTGACTGTGTTGAAGTTTCTGTGCATGTTTGTGCTTTCTTTGGCGGTTGTACCCAGGAGCATCATTGCTGGGTTGTAGGGTGACACTGGCTAGTTGCAGGATGACTGTGATTCCTGTCACCATTGTTGCCGGAGCCGCGGCATCACTTCGCTTTCCGTGGGGAGCATGTGTGGGCCTGGTTTCTCCAGCTCCTTTTTCGTTCTGGGTGCAGCCGAGCGAGCGTGTGCTGCGGACCTCACGGAGGCTCTGACCTGTGGCTGCTGGTGGCCTGCGCCCCGCCCAGGTCGACGGTAGCTTGTGCTTTTTCCTTACACTTTTCTAATGTTGGAAATGACTGTCTACAGTTGTGGAAATGACACCGTGCGGGGCCATGGGTGTGCATGGTGCTGATCTGTGTACTTTGCATCCTAGAGGTCACCTTCGTCCCCGTGTCCACAACAAGTGGGCAGGCAGAGGCCGATGACATCTTGGCTGCAGTGCGCCCCACCACATGCCTCGTGACCATCATGCTGGCCAACAATGAGACCGGCGTGGTCATGGTGAGCTGTGTCCCTCTCGGACGTGGAGTGGCCCGGGCCTTTGCTCTGCTCAGCTGTGCAGCGCTTTATCCTCAGGGCCCATTTCCTCACTGACCGCCTCCACCCATGTGCATACTCAGCCCTTTGTCCCCCTCAGCCCGTCTCTGAGATCAGCCAGCGCCTGAGAGCCCTGAACCAGGGGCGTGTGGCCTCGGGGCTACCCTGCGTGTTCATGCACACGGACGCTGCGCAGGTGCTGGGGAAAAAGCGCGTGGATGTGGAGGAGCTGGGTGTGGACTTTCTGACCATCGTGGGCCACAAGGTGGGTGTGCAGAGGCCACCGCAGAGCAGGGTCTGCAGCACCCCATTCCCCAAATGTCTGCTGTGACAGTGCATTCCACCCTGTGCTCAGGAGCTTTAGTGTAGCACAGCAGCAGGGTGTGAGATGATCGTGTTCAGCGCAGAGCCCTCCATGGGTCAGGTGACAACCCTGGTGTGTGAGACAGGGCTTGAGAAATTGTTGCTGGGGCCAGGTGTGGTGGCACATGTCTGTAATCCCAGCACTGGGACGGGGAAGCTGAGGCAGGAGAATAGTTGCAAGTTCAAGACCAGCCTGGGCTAAAAAGTGAGCTCAAGGTCAGCCTGAACTGCAAGACCCTGCCTCAAAAAGACAAAAAAGAAGAGAAATTGTTGGTGGATGTGGGCTCCTCGCGCAGCTGTGTTGACGGGGCGGCTCTCCTCTGGAGGTGCGGACCCTCGAGGCTTCTGCTCATCTTTCTGGCAGCTGATGAGCACGTGCTGGTTTTTTGTTTGGGGGGGTGCTCTGCCTCGGCCTCCGGAGTGTGGGACTGGAGGTGCCACCCGCCCGGCCTGGCTGCTCTGAAGCACAGTCCTCAGCCAGTCTCTGAAGGTCAGAGCTTTACATGGCGTCGCTGGCGATGCGGATCAAGTCCCAAGCCCTCCCTGTGCACAGTTGTGAAGCATGTAGGGGAGCTCAGGGCACCGCAGAGCTGGAGGGAGAGTCCGCACCTGCCCGCAGGCCACCGCGAGCCACGGGGTGGCAGGAAGCCGAGGGCCGAGCTCCAAGAGCGTGTCCTCCTGGCACTCTGAGACTTAGGGGCTTAGCCTGCAAACCAAGCAGGTCCCCAGAAAGCTCTCAGCCACAACCACTGCCTCCCTCCAGTTCTATGGCCCACGGATCGGGGCCCTTTACGTGCGAGGCCTGGGCAAGCTGACGCCGCTGTACCCCATGCTGTTTGGAGGTGGACAGGAGCGGAACTTCAGGCCAGGGTAGGTCCCCGCTGACAGTCTCCGAGCCACTGCTGTGCCGCGTGTCCAGAGAACAGTGACACTTGCCATTTCACTGTTTCTTGGTGGCCCTGTAAGGGCGTGGCGCGGGTCACCGCTGAGTCCAAGTTGTGCTGCGGGTGGATCACACTCCGCTGTGGGCACGCGCCTCCTGCCTCACTGGCTTCCGGGAGCCCAGCGTGTGTTATTCTGGGCATGTGGACGTCACAGCTGCTGCGCCCTGCCCTGCAGAACACCAGGTCCCCTCTCTCCACCCCTGCGCCCCATTGCATTACACCAGGAGGTGCAGGCGGGGTCTGCTGGGGGCAGCACCACTCGGACAGAGGCTGCGGCAAGAGGGTGACCCGAGCACCCCATGGTGCTGGCTCCTGGTGTCAGGGCCCTTGCCCGTGGCCGGGCTGCATGCCCCCGCCCCCGCAGTGGGAGTTTATTTTGGCTGCCACGTCAGTCTACATCAGACCCCACTATTTGTTCTCTGACTGCCGTGGAGGCAGATGAAAGGAAGGTTGCCTGAACATGGACGCAAGCCACACACCTGGGAGTAATAGGAGTCAGAGAAAAGTCTCAAGAAAATCCAGTGCATTGAATGGATGCAGACTGAGACAGCACAGCCTGGGCTGGGAGTATAGCGCCACGGCACAGCACCTGAGGCATGAGCCTCTGAGTCTGATGCCCAGCACCAAAAATAAATAAATAAATAAATAAATAAATAAAATAAAGCAGCACAGCCTGCCGGGGGCTGGGGACACAGCTGAGCAATGCCAAGAGGGACACGAGCCAGAGTACGGTGGGGAACAGGAGCAGCCTCAAGCAGACTCGGCTCCTGCCCACAGCACCCAGGAAAGGGACAGCAGCAGGAGCAAAGGGGAGAGCACAGGAGCAGAAACGGGCGAGGTTGACAACACTAAAGACAAAATAAATCGGCGAAGCACAGCCGACTCTCTGGGGGTAAAGTGGGGCAATTGTCCTTGGGGCCAGTCAGCACGGAGCACTGGACAAGCGTGCAACAGCTCAGGCCCGCTACGTGCAAAGGCTGGGGCAAGGATTCAGTAACACTGACAGACCTCCAGGAAAGCTGAGGGAGGGCCAGGAGATAGCTCAGTGGTCTAAGCTCCTACCTGGCAAGCGCAAGGTCCCAGGTTCAATCCCGAAACTAGACATGGTGCCGCACACCTGCAACCCCAGCGCTGAGGATGCTGAGACAGGATCACTGAAGTCCAAGCTGCGTAGCAAGACCCTATATCAAAAAGTAAAATAAAATTTAAAAAATAACAGGAAGTGGTACCTGGTGGCGCACACCTGTAATCCCAGTGCTCAGGAGGCTAAGGCAGGAGGATCAATTCAAATTTAAGGCCAGCGCAGGCTACATGGCAAGACTTTGTCTCAAAAACAAAAACCTGACAGAGGGATCCAGGGTGCTGAGTCAGCAGGGCAGCAGGGCACGTGAGGACCTACGGCAGGAGCGGCCTTGGCCGACACAGAAGTGCCCTGCAGTGTAAGTCTAGGTAGGACTCGCTTTTGAAGGGCTTACTGAGAGGACATCTGCAAATGACAGCCCTGACAAAGAATAGCCACAAGGGTAGATGCAGACGGTGGGCAGAAGATAACTGACAGATGTGTCAGTGATGAAGGAAGCACCAGAGAAGCTGGTCGGCATCCTCGCTTGGGAAGCTCAGGTCAGGCCATGGCACTGTCGGCTGTTAGAAGGGCTAAGATGACGAGTGACCCAGCACTGAGGACACAGGACATAGGGGAAGGTCACCTTCTGGCCAACATGGAGCAGCCAGGGCTCTTGTCCAAACTCAGAATGAAGGAAGTGTGGATGTTCATGTCTGCGAGTGAAGGCTGTGGGCTTCCGTGTGGTGGGTGACAGCGCAGGAGCACCTGCCCCTGCACACGCGTGTGGTCCCTCGGGCAAGCACCTCTCCCCCTGCCTGCTCGAGGGCCCAGGGTGCAGCGTCAGGTGTGAGCGCCCCATGCTGCTCCCTGTCTAGGGTGCTCAGGCGGTGAAGGGTCCTGACAGAAGAGTCTCTTCCGCACCAGCCTGTGTCGCCCTCAGTGGGCCGTCCAGGGCCAGGGCAGGCTCTGGGTGGCCACAGAGGAGCGCTGGTGGTGCCTGTGCAGGAAGGGCAGTGTGGGCTCTTTACCAGGGACAGGACCCCTCCCTGGACGTCTTCCACCCCACCTCTTGTCTCCTGCAGGACAGAGAACACCCCGATGATCGCTGGCCTCGGGAAGGTAAGCCGTAGCCCTGCCCCGCAGCGCTGGTGGGGCCCTGGCTTTGGGGGAGCAGGCTCAGGCCCCGGGATGGTGGCCAAGGAGAGCCTTGGGCTTCCCTCTGGGCCTGGAGAACCACACATGGGTCAGCCGGGAGGCCGAGGTGGGAAGAAGCCAGCATGGGGAACTTAGTGACCTAGTCATTCAGTGGGACGCCGTCTCATAATGAGCTGGGGGTGCAGCTCAGAGAAGAGGTCCTGAGTTCTAGCCCCAGTACCGCCAAAGCAACAGGGGAAGGAACACCGTCTCTGTGCCAGTCCCTTCTGATGGGCAGCAGCGCTGTGCTTGGCACGCACAGACCCATGGCGCATTGTCCCTGCCCCTTCAGCCCAGTCCTCGGGGCTCTGTGGCATGAGAGGCCACCACGCCAAGTTCAGCCCTGTGTCCTGCTGCCCACCAGCAGGGCCACACCAACAGTGGTGAAAGGTCAGGCTGTGCCCCCTGAGCCCAGGCTGCCCTCCCAATGCCACTGTCCCACACCCCAGTTGCCTGCCATCAGCCACTGTGTCACACCCTCCACCTTGGAGCAGATTTGGTTGGGGGTGCTGGTGGTTGAGCACCCTGGCCGTGCCCTACTCCAGCCACCACCCTCACTCGCTGGCCTGTTGCTTCTGGTGTCATTGTGATGGATGAGGCTGGCGGGGGTGGGGGGCATGTGAGATGGAGCAGTAGGACCCCAGCTTTGGCATCCCTGGGCTTGAGGCCCGACCGGAGGCTCTGCCCACCATGCCTGGGGTCTAGTCCCTCCTGAGGCTGCCAATGGGAAGCACCCACCCCAGCCAGGCTCCTGTCATGCAGGTGCACCTGCAGCGTCAGCCCCACCCCACACTTTTCTAGAGCCCTGGCCACAGCCCCACGCAGGGAGTGACTCCTAGCCCCCGCCTCCCCCTCTGGTCCTCATCAGTCACCCTGCCCCCTTTCCAGTTTCCCCACTGTGGCTTACTCCAGTCCTTCTCTGCCTTTGGCACCTGCTGGCAGCTCTGCCGTCCACCTGCCCCTTGGGAACACCTCAAGGTGTAGACAGGCACACAGACACCTGTCCCTGACTGCAGCACCACCTGGGCTTGGGGCGGGATGTCCTGTCTGCTGTTGCTGCCATGCAGGGACTTCCTCCAGCCCAGCCCATCCAAGCCTGCCCTCCGTCCAGATCCTCACCGGGCAGTCCTAGGAGACCACCTGCTCCTGCCTGTCCTTGTCCCATGCGTCTGACGCAGGCTCCAGAACAAAAGGGGGGCTGCTGTGGTATCCTAGGCCACCACTGCCCCCTACACGGTGGCCATGATGATGTCACTAAGTCCCTGGTGTGGCTCTAGCTGTGTGGCCTGCAGCTCCTGTCCCAATGTTGGTGCCCCAGAGCCCCCGTGTCCCTTTCTGTGGAGCACATGTGGCCAGGGAGTGGAATACTTAGGGCCCTCTCGTGGCAGTGTCTGGCAGCACCTGATGCTGAGTCCCTGTGGTGCCAGCACTGGCAGCAGTGGTGGCCCTCAGCAAGTGTGTGGTTCTGCGCTGGCCAGCAGGACCCCGCAGGAACTGAGCAGGCCCCTCTGTGTCCCCAGGCCGCTGAGCTGGTAACCGAGAACTGTGAGGCTTATGAGGCCCATATGCAGGACGTCCGCGACTACCTGGAGGAAAGGCTGGAGGTGATTGGCTGGGGCCTGAGCATGGGGACCTCTTGGGGACTAGGAGCCTGTAGGGCCTGGAGAGCTAGGAGGTCAGGGCTCGGCCCTGCCCTGAAGGACGTCTTGGGTGAGGTCACTCAGTGTTTCCTTTTGATTTTTCAGGCTGAATTTGGCAGGAAGAAAATCCATCTGAACAGCCGCTTTCCAGGGGCTAAGCGTCTTCCCAACACCTGCAATTTCTCCATCCGGGGCCCTCAGCTCCAAGGTGACGTGCAGCCAGGTCTCCTCCGTGGACTCGGGTTCAGGTCCAGCCGGTGCCTGAGAGCAGGCTTGTCCTAGGGTCAGCTTGTCCACAAAAGCCAAGAGAGGGGACAGAGCTTAGGTCACAGGCCAGATGTGAACTGTGGAGGGAAAAACACAACGCCCAGCTCAAGCAGCATGTACAGTTTGGCCACAGGTTGGGGGCAGTTGTGAGAGGAGGGGGCTGGAGAGGCGGTGGCTCCAACAGCTGCTTCGCAGTGAGGGAAAAGGTGCGAGCTGTGACTTGGCAGGAGCAGCTACAACCCTCTGCAGCCACAGGCCAGGCCCCCAGGTCCCCTGCATGGTGGCTGTGGCCCAGGAAAGACCCTCTGCGTGTCTTGGGTCCCGAAGAGGTCCCAGCATCCTGTGGGAGCTCAGGAAGCCCCTCGTGCTAGTGTGACCTGTGACCCAGGAGAAAGCGGGCTCCTTCGCTCGCCACAGGCCTCCCATGTGGAGGGGCCACACCCTCCACCCTTGCCCAGTTGGGGGTGCCTGTGGTACTCTCAGCCTGACTGAGGTGGCTGCGTTCCTGCAGCAGCGCTGAGCTGCACCCCACAGCAGCAGGAGGCGGGGGCATCCTGCCTGGCCTCCAGCCCCAGGGCCTCAGAGGTCACCTTCTGAAGTGCCATGTTCAGCCTGGGTTGACAAGGCAGGGTGGTGGCCCTAGAGACTCTACTGAGTGCTCCCTGCTGTCCAGGGCTCCTGTGGCCTGGAAGATGGGGGAAGGGTTTCCAGGGCCGGCCATGGGCCTTGGTGACGCTGTCTTCACAGGCTCTCTGGTGCTTGCGCAGTGCCGAATACTGTTGGCCAGTGTCGGGGCTTCATGCCACTCGGACCAGGGGCACCGGTGAGTACACCCCTGGGTGGTGTTGTGCAGCAGGCCATGTGTCCCTTACAACTCCAGCCTGGGAGGAGGACCCAGAAAGAGCCACTTCTCCAGTGAGGAAGTTCTCAGGAGGCCCAGCATGGCTTGACCAGTGGCTCAGGGCTTGCAGAATCAGCCATGGAGAAAAGGCGGGGCAGCACAGCGCAGGAGGGGCGGGGAGGGGGCACCCCTCTGGTGGTGTCTCCCAGACTCCACTGCCCAACCCTTGGTGGTAGCTCTGTAGGGCAGCACTGGGGCCAGGGGTATGGGGGCTTTCAGGTCCCAGCAGGCCGGCAGCAGGGGTGGGGGGAGGGAGGGTGGGAGAGGCTCTCTGGACCCACAAGGCCCTGGCTAGCACTGGCTGAGAGCAGGGGCAGCGGGCCCCGTGCCTAGGCCCTTCACTGTGTCTCAGTGGACACCGTTTGCACCCCCAGGCCCTCCCCGGTGCTGTTGAGCTGCGGAGTCCCCCTTGATGTGGCTAGGAACGCACTCCGGCTCAGCGTGGGCCGCAGCACCACCAGGGCTGACGTGGACCTTGCTGTGCAGGACCTGAAGCAGGCAGTGGCCCGGCTGGAGGGGCAGGCCTAGCAGGCACCTGCCCGGCACCCCTGGGCTGTTGTGTCCACTGCCCAGCTGGGGTCTGAGGTGGTGTCGCCACCTGCCTGGCCACCCGCCAACACCAGAGCCACATCCCCTCCTCGCACAGTGGGCCTGACCTGAGTGCCCTTCCCAGAAGGTGGAGTTTTACCCCAAAGGTCAAATCCATGAATTTAGCATCTGTCCTCAGTGAGATGTGGCCCCACGAACAGGAAGCGGCAGTGCAGTGGCGTGGATCCCAACGGCCGCGGAGGCCGGCCTGGGCAGCGCAGTGAAGCCCTGCTGGATTTTATTTTTGGTACTGGGATTTAAAACTCAGCACCTTGTAATTACCCGGCAGGCACTTATGCCACTGAGCTATCTCCCCGGCC
This sequence comes from Tympanoctomys barrerae, assembly GCA_002564285.1. Lineage (NCBI taxonomy): Eukaryota > Metazoa > Chordata > Mammalia > Rodentia > Octodontidae > Tympanoctomys > Tympanoctomys barrerae. The sequence goes on along the minus strand of NDGN011001476.1, from coordinate 6,618 downwards.
TAGAGCCCTGCTTTAGTAAGGGCCGGGGTACAGCCCAGGCGTAGGGCACCTGCCCAGCATGTGAACACAGAACTGGAAAAAAAGAACATAGGAAACAACGTCACTGCAAACAGTGTGCTGCCAGTGGAGCCCCCGGGGCCCTCCTGAGCCCTCTCCAGACTCGGTCCCCAGCAGCCTTACCATGCCCTCCTACAACCTCAGCGTACGCAGACCGCCCGGTGGTGGCCACTGCCCTTCCTGCACCCTGCCTGGCCCATGGCCACCCTCCTGAGGGCCTCATCCACTCCAGGATGCCTTTGTTCACTCCTGAGGTGGGAGACCAGATCACCCCAACTCTTTTCACCTAATTTTGTTCCCAGAGGTTTATCTTCATGAGCCGTGTTTCATCCCCATCAAAGCCAGTCCTCATGGGGATTTCTGGGAATGATGTTGGTCTTGTGTGGTCTCAAGGCTTGGGGCAGCGGCATCCAGCATATGGCTGAGTGACTAATAAAGGTCTCTGTCTGCGTGGACACCCTGTGCTCTCTGTCTGAACTACCTGGGGAGGGGACAGTGGCACTTCGCTGGGCAGGAGGCCCCATGCCCGCCTTCTGGGGCTAGAGGGTGGGCCAGGGCTTCATGTGCCTCCTGGGCTCAGGCAGCCGAGGACTAGGATGCAGCCGCAGAGACGGGCATGTGGGGTTCCTTGCCCAGGTGATAGCACTATCCTGCGGGCCTGTGGCCTGCACCACCCAGGAGAATCCAGTCCCAGGGCAGTGCCCGGGAGGCAGCAGAGTCAGCAAGCTGGGCACCTGCAGCTGTAACTGGAGCCCCTCCCCAGCCTAGCTGGGTCCCCTGGTGGTGGCTTTCCCCTGAGGCACAGGCTGTAGCCACCAAACCATGGACCGAGGCAGGGGCGGCCTCCCCTGGCTGGCCTGTGTCCACCTCTGGCATGGCCCACATGGCCATCTCCCCAGGACTGGTGCCCCACACTTGTAGCTCCTTGCATCTGGCCCCCAGGGTGCTGCAGGAGTGGCTAGGTGGGGCCCTGAGGTCCCCCGGGTCTGCCCCCCCCCCACCCTGTGCCATCTCCCATCTGCCCCGTGTGCTGCTTATCGGGTAACCAGAGCCGACAGCTGCGTCCACGCCTGAAACAGGAAGCCCAGCCAGGCCTGGGCATGAGCCGCTGCCGCCACCACCACCCCCGAGAGCTGGAGGATGGAGGAGCAGCAGGCACTGGTGGCTGCCAAGGGAGGGGATGTGGCCACCTTGGAGCTGTTGCTGGAGGCCGGCAAGCTGGGTCCCGGCATTGCTGACAATCTGGGGGCTGGGCTTGTGCACCACGCTGCCCGCGCTGGCCACCTGGACTGCGTCCGGTTCCTGGTGCAGCAGGCCAAGCTGCCCGGCAACCAGCAGGCCCAGAACGGGGCCACCCCAGCACATGATGCCGCGGCCACTGGCCACCTGGCGGAGCTGCGCTGGCTGGTCCTCAACGGAGGCTGTGGGTTGCAGGTAAGCAGAGCCCAGCAGGCAGGCGAGGGACCAGCCTGAAGGTCAGACCTTGGGCGCCCTGGGCCAGTGGTGGGGGTCCCCAACCAGACCCAATTGCTGGGCCTCTTCTCAGAGTCCAGAAAGATTCAGAAAGAGGGGTGTGGCTCAGCAGCTGGGGGTACTCCCTGACCATGGGACCTGTGTTGGGAGGGGAAGGAAGCAGGCCCAGAGGCGGAATCCCAAACACCTATTCCAGCACCTCAGGCCACGTGGAGCCTTTCTGACCATGCGTGGTCAGCCTGCAGGACCCAGGGTGCAGCCCCAGCCCAGTCTGGGTGATTCCTGGCCTCCACTTCCTGCCAGCAGTGATGGTCCTGTGGGGTGAGGATCCTAACAGGCGCCGATGGCTCTGGTCCCATGGGTGCTGCCTGGCAAGGTGAGGTGGCCCTGCACTGCTCATGGGCCACCTGGGCCTCGGTAGGACCGAGATGCCTCGGGTGTCTCCCCGCTGCACCTGGCTGCCCGCTTCGGACACCCGGTGCTTGTGGAGTGGCTGCTGCAGGAGGGCCACATGGCCACGCTGGAGACACTGGAGGGTGCCCTGCCACTGCACCACGCGGCCGTCAGTGGGGACCTTACCTGCTTGAAGCTCCTGGCTGCTGCCCACAGCAGGTGAGAGCTGCTGGAGGAGGGGGACTTCAGGGGCAGTGTGGGCACCAGGACATGGTCCAGCAGGAAGGGCTGGGAGGTGGGCACCAAGCACCGCTGGGGCAGGCGCTGTTTCACTGTGGACTTGTGCGGGCCCCGGTCAGGTCTGGGTTCTCCCCGCAGGGTCCTGACCACCATGCTGGGCCTCACAGCCTGGGCTGGTGTTGGTGGACAGGAAGAAGGGAGGCCCACAGCCCAGGGGCCGGGACAGGGCCTTCCCACCACATGCCGCTCTCTGGCCTTGCCTTACGTTCAGATCGCTGCTGGCATAGCAACAGGCCCAGGAGGGTCTCCTGCCTTCCCCCTGGACCTGCATGCCTGACCTCACCTGTCCCAAGCAAGGCTGTCCTGTCTCGGCACCTAGGCCTCCCATGCTGGCCCTAGGACAAGCCTGACGGCTTCGTGGTGACATGGTGTCCGTTACCCGTCAGACCCCAGGACTGCCTGGCAGAGGTTTCTGGAGTGTGGCAGGGCGCTCAGGCCTGACCACCTCAAAGTCACTTCTGGGGGTGCAGCCAGGCGACTTTCACGCCCTCACACAGCAGGAGGGCCCCACGCCTGCCCCTGTAGCTTGCCACAGCTGCAGGAGCAGCGCAGGCGCTGCTGTGCTAGATCTGGTCACCCCAGTGGGTCCTGGCCCCAGCGGAGCGGGCTCCCGAGGAGGACAGTGAGGTCACCCAAGAGGCCTCAGGCTCTGAGAGTTGCTCATGCTGGGGCCAGGCCGGGTCCCATGTCTACCTGGCAAGGGGCAGAGTCTACTTCGGGGGCCACCCCAGTCCCCACAAACAATCATTCTGCTCTGGGCCTCAGTTTCCCCTTTTGCCAGTTGGAGCCTGGGACTGATGTCCCCACAGCCAAGTGGCCAAGGTGATCTCCGGGGTGGCCCCAGCACTAATGGGCACTGTCCTGTGTTGCTGTGGCTGGCGGGATGTTCGGGAATGCGTTACTCTCCCCTGCGTCCCACGGAGAGGCCACAGAGCCCCTGGTCCTGTGAGCACTTCTGTGGGAGCAGACTGCAGACGTGGGGACAGAGCCGCCATGTGGGCCATGCCCTTGGGCAGTGCTGGTCAGTTCTGTCAGGAGTGGTCGAGAGCCTGGAATTGGTCCCAGATCGTACAATCTTCTCCCACCTAAAATGGCTGACACCTGTGCCCTGGGCTGGTCAGGACAGAGGGAAGGGGACACGTGTGCGGTCACCTGTGCCTGGAGCACTGGACAGGGGCTGGTGGGCTCAAGCTCAGCTTGTAAGGGGCAGGGTCTGCACTGGGGTTGGCAGCACCAGAGAGAGGACTGCCCTGGGCAGGGGTCTGACTTCCCTGCAGCTGCTTGCTGGGCACTGGGGGCCGGGCTGCACTACCTGGGGCAGACCTGACAGAGAGTGTCTTCACCAGGGACGAGTCCATGCCGGCCCTGCCAGCCGGAGTCCCTGCTGGATGGGGAAGTGGATGCAAACGGGTGACCCTGGCACCCCTGACCACGGCCCTCTGCAAACCCCTGCAGTGGTGTGAACCGGCGGACCCGCAGCGGTGCCTCCCCACTCTACCTGGCTTGCCAGGAGGGACACCTGCACCTGGCCCAGTTCCTGGTGAAGGACTGCGGTGCCGACGTGCACCTGCGTGCCCTGGACGGCATGAGCGCGCTGCACGCAGCCGCCGCCCGCGGCCACTACTCCCTGGTCGTCTGGCTGGTAAGTGGCCCAGGAGTGGGCGGTGGGCCCTGGGCAGCTTGGGCTTAGGGCTCTGCTGTGCCTGGGCGGTCGAGGCTGAAGCCAGCGGAGGGGGGGGGCAGCAAGGGCCAGGCATTCCCAGGAGGAGGGCAACCTCCCCCAGAAGGGCAGGTCCCCAGTCGAAGCTGGGGTGAGAAGGACAGCAGACCCTGGGGTGGGGGGACCAAGGATCTCCCCCAGGCACTAGGCAGCCATGGAGGGAACGGGGCCAGAGCTGCCTGATAGTCCAGAGATCCCTCCACTGGGGAGGCTGAGCTGCAAAGATCAGGAGTTCAAGGCCAGTCTGAACTACATTATGAGACCCCATCTCACAAAAACCTGAGCTGGGTGTGGCAGCGCATGGCTGTAATCCCAGCACTTGAGAGGCCGAATCAGGAAGATCCTTGGGAGTTTGAGACAACTTGGGCTACAAAGTGAGTTCAAGTCCAGCCTGAGCTCCATAGCAAGAGCCTGTCTCAAAAAGACAAAAAAAAGAAAAAACACCAAACAAAACAACAACAACAAATAAACAACTCACAAGAAGTCACTCTGGCTTCCAGGGAGCAGAGGGGAGAGCCGCCCCCATCAGCCTCACGCACCCTCCTGACCCCGCTCCTTGCAGCCCCATGCCAGGCCTTTGCGAGCCTGTGCCTAGGTGAGGCCCTGTGTCTCCCTCCTCCCAACTCTGCAGGGCACGGGCTAGGTCCACCAGGCTGAGCCTCACAACTGGCATGATCAGGCGCTGGGCAAAGGCAGGAGGGGCGAGGACCCAGCCCACATGACACCCAGCCCTCCCCTGGCAGGTCACTTTCACAGACATAGGCCTGACAGCGAGGGACAACGAGGGTGCCACAGCCCTGCACTTCGCAGCCCGTGGTGGCCACACGCCCATCCTGGACCGGCTGCTGCTCCTGGGTGCCCCGGTGACCAGGGACTCCTGGGGCGGGACCCCTCTGCACGATGCGGCTGAGAACGGACACTTGGAGGTGTGTAGCATGCACAGGGCCTGAGGGGGAGGTGTAGACTGCCTGATGCAGAGGGGTAAACTGAGGCACAGCTGGGGCCCCAGGAGGGCCAGAGTGAGCCACGGGACCAAGCAAGCAGGGGTTTTTAGGCAACACCCAAGGGGTGGCGAGGTCGGCTGGGGGCCAAGGGCCACACCCTGCTGGGACCCTGTCCAGCCTCTGAGGAAGGGGAGCCCGACAGCTGGGCTTCCAGGGCTGCAGAGCAGCCAGGGCCAGGTGGGGGTGCAGCCGGTGGCTTCCTGGCGAGAGGGGCCTGGGGCATTAGTGGGGGTGCCGCGCAGGGTTCTCCAGCTCCTCCACTGGAGCCAGCCTTGGCCACCATGCAGAGAGCTGCTTCCTGGTCTGTGGTTGAGACAGGCTCCCTCTGAGCAGTTCAAACTCAGAGCAACCCTCTTGCCTCAGCTTCCCAGCAGCCAGCTTGTTTGATTGCTAAGTCCTTTATTACCATGGCAATTGGAGCACCCCAAAGTGCGGGTCCCCACCCCAACTCCTCTGGCAGATGCCCCTTGTTTAAATAACAGCCTTGGCCTGACCCGCCTAGAGTCCCAGCTGCATCCCTTGCAGCGGCTCCAGCGTGCTGTGCCCGGGGGCGGGATGAGGCTTGCTGGCCCTCACCTCCATCGAAAGCAAGTCCTTCCGCAGGACGCTGTGGAAGTGCCTGGTCTGTGGAGAAATGGGCAAACAGTGCTGGCGCCCCCGCCCCGGCACTGGCCCAGCTCGGAGCTCACACCACACCCTGCTCCAGTCCCCGGGGCCCACCTCAGGTCTTCAGCTCCCCAGCTCTATCCAGGGCATAGGACCAAGGGTCAGGGCTCCTGAGGCTTCCGTGGCTATAACAGGGTCCCTGCTCCACCATTTTAAGGAACAAAACTTGACAGTGCTGAGCAGGACCCCAGCGGGGAGGGCAGCGAGGGCTGCTCTGTGTGTTCAGGGCTCGCCGTGTGGCTGAGGGGAACCCACCAGCTACCGGTGCCGGGCTGTGATCAGGAAGCTCCTGGGTGGGCCTCTCCAGGGGCTTCTTCACCTTGCCACGCTGGGGCTCTGCCCCTGTGACGCAGGGCTCCCTCTCCCTGCCCCCTGTCCCTGGTCACCCTCACTCCTTCTGTCCCCCACAGATTGATGACTCTAGGCTTCTTTTGCAAGCAGAAGCACATAGTATTTGTCCCTCTGGGTCTGGCCCATTTCCCTGAATATAATGTCCTGGAGGTCAAAAGTGCCTTTCTTTTCAAGGCTATGCAATATTCCACCACGTGGACTTCACTTACCCTCTCATCTGCCAGTGCGCGTCTGGCTGCCTCTCCCTCCTGGTGCTGGTGACCAACAAGCACCACTTCAGACGCCGGGACCCAGTGGTCTTTCTCTCTCTCACCCCGTCCCTCCTTCTGGGGCCACATCAGGAGGACTGTCAGGCCGCACTGCTGGCTCCTCAGCATGAAAACCAGCTTCCACTCTTAGGGTAAACCCAGGGTGCTCGTGATGGCGTTTATGTACAGCCGGTTTCATCTGCTGACGCTTGTTCAGGCCGCGGCCTCTGTCAGCCGCCCGGGCCTGGCTCTTCGTCTGCGGGGCTGCTGCGTGGTGAGCTGGGAGGGCCTTGCTGTAGCCAGTATTTAGAGAGTGTTATTAACTTAGACTTATTTTTTCTTAGTCCTCCTCTTCTTCTTCTTCTTCTTCTTCTTCTTCTTCTTCTTCTTCTTCTTCTTCTTCTTC
>NDGN011001323.1:0-15837 GCA_002564285.1 Tympanoctomys barrerae | reverse complement strand
CTTGAATTTTTTAAATTCTAATGATTTATTTAATCCTTGTAGAATTTAATTTCTAAATAACAATACATGAAACATGATTTCATGTTATTGTGCCCAACTACTTATCTCCAAATGACCCTCTGTGAATTTGTCTTGTTTTTATTCTCGGAAATACAAAGCCAAACTGGAAATAGTCACCATTGTATGTAATCTATTCAACATTGTTTTTTTGATGTTCTACAAGTATTTTGATGTGCTACAAATGAAGTATCATTAGATGAACATGACTAATGGATGGGACGACAGTCACCCAGAGGCCCAATTGCAGCACCACTTTTTATGCTGTTCATTACTGTGTGCTCTTCATGGCTCTTTTCTCTAACCAATGGCCCATTATGAGTACAAATTGGGCAGTTTGACAGAACTTCCCTCGTGTCTTCACGAGAGCTGCTGCGCGGCTGCGTGTTGGTCAGTGGAGAGATAATGCAGTGATGTGGCTATGCTGTGAGGGCATTATCTGGTCTCCGCTGTAGCTTCTTATACACTCAGGACTTCAAATGATTTCTTCCTTTCAAAATATCTTTATTAAAATTCAATTTTTCCCCTGCCATGTCATTTATCCACTTTAAGTTGTATAGTTCAGTGTCTTAACAGTCACAGTGTGGTTCAGCCATCACAGCAGTCTCTCTAGAACTATTCATATTATCAGAATAATCCCAGCCCCTAATAATTGGTTTCCTTCCCCCTCCTGCCCTCCTCCTTCGCTAGGTAGCCACTGATCTATTCGCTATCTCTGCAGAGTTTCTTATTCTAGGTACATTTCACTGGCTTCACTGAGTGTAACGTTGCCACAAGTATCAGTATGCTATTTTCATTGCTGCTGCATTGATCTAGCATGTTTTGGTTCATTACTTCTGGACATTCATGTTGATTCCATTTTCTGGTTATCACAAACACATATGTACAAGTTTTTATATAGATGTATGTTTTTATTGCTACTGGGAATAAACCCAGGAGTAGAATTGCTGGATTGCATGGTGACTCTGTGGTGAAATGTTTAAAGAATCGCCCAGTTATTTTCTGTAGTTGGTGGCACCATTTTGCATTCCTGCCAGCGGAATGTGAGCATTCTCATTTTTGTACATCCTTGCCTGTATTTGTTATTATGTGTATCTTTTAAATTAGAGCCCTTCCATATATTTTTCCTGAGGGAGATTTTTTAAAACAATATTTAATTTTTTTTTTTTTTAATCAGACACAGACGTCCTTTCTTCCTCAATAATCCAAGCCTCTGAGACCTTTCCTGAGGCCTGTGGATAGCTGGTCAGTTACCTGGAAGGAAATGCTTCTCCTCCTGGGCAGCCACCACTGCTGTCTTGGGTGCTTTGGTAGCCGTGTGTTTATTTGGGCCTCTGTTGTTGGGCTATCTTCATGCTGGGACCAGCCCTGTCATCTTTCTGGGATAGTTGTTACTGCCTTCCAAGTCACTTTGCCTTCAATCTTTCCCTTTCCGGTTCTTCCTCTCACCAGATACTGAGGCTTTCTCAAGCACAGGATGCCCCTTCTTTTCTTGAGTCCTTCCATGAGTCTTCATCATCTGCAGGTTAGGTTTTGGCTCTGGAACTCGGCCTGCAAGGCTTCCCATCTGAGCCAGCCCATCTCGCTTGTCTCTTCCCTTCTCTCTTCTCCACATGACTTGCTTTTCACTGCCGGAGGAAACCTATGAAGTTCTGAGGCAAGCCCTGCAGACTCAGCCCAGAGTTACTGCACACATACGTGCCCTGGCTGGAAGCTCTGCAGACATCTGGGGACACTTCACACAGTCATGCTCCCAAGAAAGCCTTCTCTTTGTGGGCCTGCTCTCAAAACTGTGCTCCTCTCTGTGAGGTAAGAGTTGCTTCCTTTCCAGACCCTCCTGGGATGTCCCCAGTGATACCATGCTTGCTGTATGCTGCTGCTCACTGATTGTTTTCTCCACTGATGTCTGACTTCCTCTGACCTTCTGGGTCCAGCATGATGATGGGGACTAAATCCAGAGTCCAGACGAGTCCCTGCACCACTGCAGAAGTTCTGATCACTGAGTCTTCACCAGAGCTCAAAATTTGAGCATCCCTGCTAGTGGCTGTAATAGCTTCAGTCTTCCAGTTTCAGCATGATAGGTGTGAGGATGAGATTGTACCACCAAAAAAATTCTGGTTCTGTGCTGTGTTTCTTTGGACGTGGAAAGAATTAGGCTTTCTTCACTGCCCTCAGACTTAATGAGGAAACTCTCCAGGCTCATACTGCTACCAGTTCTTTCTGGAAAGGAGACAGTTTAAGGAAACAGGCGGTATCTTACAATTTAAAAGATCATATGAATTTGGCCCACAGAGTTTGTGGCTATCCATACTTGTTTTAGTTTTGTGTGCACTCACTCACCACACTCCCAAAGAGCCTGCCTCAGTTTCTCGTCCTGGTCCTGGTGTTTTCTGGTACTCTCAGGCTTGGGACTATGAGCTTTTTAGCGAATCAATATTGAATAATAAGTGGATTATTTTGTTGCTCCCCAGACAACAACCAGATGACTGATCATGTCTACCTCTTATGTTTATGTAGGACTTGAGTTTTATAAACCACTGTCACTTATTTTTTTTCTCCTTTGGCTTTTTCTGATTCAATGCATAGATGTTCTTATCCCTATTAGGGAAGGGTGGGAAAATAAGACTCAGAGAGGCTGTTTGGGATATAGCAGCCACCGAGCAACAAAAGTAGTATTTGGAATAAACTTTAGGCACTGCTTCCTATACACTAATCATGTTTGTTTATAAATTGCATCAATGTAAAAAACAGCCATGCATTTTTATGAGTTCTAGCACACATAGATATGCAGATGTCTGTCACACTCAGAGTAAACAGCTGCATTACTTTTGAGAAACTTCATCATGTTGCCCTTTATCATGCCTCCTACCTGTCCCAGCATGTGAGATCTTCTGACACTGGTGTTTTGTTTCCAGAGTCACATAATTGCAGTCATACCACAGCCCACTGTTGGTAGTAGTCACTCTCATTGTGGGTTTGAGATGTGTCCATATGGCTGGGCGGAGCAGTCATTCTGTCCTTTGTCTTGCTGAGTGGCATCTCATCATACAGGAATAGAACCATTCCTGTGTCCTTCATGGAGGTGAAGGACATTTGGGTTGCTCCCGGCTTTTTGAGATTGTGAACACAGCTGTTGTCAATTCTTGGGTTCCGTATTGTAGGAAATGTACATTTTCACTTATCTTGAGTGGATACTTAGAAGTGAGATTACTGGGCTACCTGGTCAGTGTATTTTTAATTACTTAACTTTATAGGAAGTGGCCAAGCTGTTTCCAGAGAGGCAGTAGAAGTCTTCATTCCAACTAGCAGTATTTAAGAGTTCCCTTTGCTCAACTTCCTAGTTGGCACCTGATAGGTCAGGAGTCAAAGTTTCCCAGGCACCCTGACCCCAAACTCTCTCCCCCTTGGTCCCACACAGAGCCAAACTCAAAACCAGAAAATAGGTCCACCTGACTTTGACCTGGGCAATCACAGGAACTCTTCTTTGGTTGAAGGTCCCCCACAGGGGAACCAGGTAGTCCTGCCAAGATTAGCTCTCACTCAGCTGTTCCAGCCCACAATCACCCTCCCTAAAAGATCTTATAAAGTCTCCTGTCCCCGCCTTTGTTTGTTGCTGTCTTGGTCTACTACACAGCCAGCCTGCTTGTTGCCCCAATAAATTTGTTCAGGTCAGAATGCCTGGTCTGGTTGATTGCGTGGGTTTGTACCTAACAGCTTCAGCTACTGATTTTTTTTTTTTTTAATTTTAACCATTGTACTTGACTTCACTACTATGGAAGTGGTATTTTATCATGGCTTTAATTTGTGTTTCCATAGTAGTGAAAGATAATGAATGTTTCTTTATGTGCTTTTAGTGTGTGTGTGGTCCTTAATAGCCTTTTGGAGAAGTGTCTTTTCCAGTCTTTTTGCCCAATTTTTTGCTGTATTATTTTCTTACTGTTGAATTTTGAGTTTTTAAAAATTTGTTATTGATATGAGCCTTTTTTCTTATTTATAAAGTTTTCTTTTATATTTAGTACAGAGTTTATAGGGTCTCACTACACAGATAGGACTTGTAGTGATCCTGTTTTCAGCCTCCCAAGCACTGGGATTATAGACATTTTCCACCATGCCCAGTCTCAATCACTGTCTTAGTGTGCCCTGGGGGTGAGGCTGGCACAGCAAGCCAGATTGAACCCTGGTCCTTGCATCTACCTAAGCAGGCGCTTTAATTCACTGAGTAAAGCAGATTCTCAGTTCATATCTGGCCGGCCCTCATAAATTTTTTTTTATTTTTTATTTTTATTTATTTATTTATTTTTTGACAGAACCGGGGATTGAACTCAGACCCTTGCGCTTGCCAGGCAAGCGCTTATTCTACTAAGCCATCTTCCTGGCCCCTCATAAATGTTTTTGATTCAATAGTTTATTATTGATTCTCTCTATAGTATCTTTTTAAATATAACTATTATTTTATGAGGTTTTTCTTTTCTTTTCTTTTTTGGTCTTTTTGAAGCAGGGTTTCACTATGCAGTTCAGGCTGGTCTTGAACTCACTTTGGTAGCCCAGGTTGGCCTTGAACTCGCAGTGATTCTCCTGCCTCAGAGAGCTGAGATTATGGGTGTGTGCCACCATTCCCAGCCTTTGCAGTATCTTTTACAGACCAAAATATTTTCACTTTATTGAAGTCTAACTTACCAATTTAGTTTTTATAGGTTCTGATTTGGATATGAACATTTTTCTTTAATGTTTTCTTCTAGGTATAACTTTTTTTTGCACTTATATGTGTTTTTGACTAACTTTTGTATGTATCTTGATATGTAGGTAATGTTTCTCTTCCTTTTCTTGCTCATTTTCATCCTGGGAAATGTGTGACTAGTTGCTCCCATACTATTTGTTGAAGAGACTGTTCCTTGTCCATTGAATTGTCTTCTACCTTTGCCAGAAATCAAATTGTTTAACTCTTATTTTCAAATATTCTGCTCTGCAGATCCATGTTCATATTCTTTTACCAATACCATATAGTCTTGGTTAGTGTACCATATGGTAAAACATAAAATTTGGTTCAGTCCTCCAACTTTTTCATTTTTAAAAAAAATTATTTTATATGTAAAATTTAAGTAAATTTTTATCTTTAAAATTTAAAACTCAGTTTTTTGTATTTCAACATAATCTTCAGATAATAAAACCTATAGCTGTGTTCTTCTAGCATTTTGACTGAAGGTGTTTTAAATCTATAGATTAATTTAGGAAGAATTGATAAACATAATGTGCCTTCTAATCTATGAACATCTTTGTTTAGTTTTTTCCTTTATTTGATTTGCTTCATTAGCGTTTAGCATTCTTCAGCACTCCGAATGCTATCTCTTTTTAAATTTTTATGAATTCATATCTGCAGCACACAGTGGTCCTGCTCCTCTGGGGGCTGGTGCACGTGCATCGCGTGCCTTACTCTTTTCATCCCCTGCTTCTCTCCTCCCTCCGTCTCTTGGTCCCACTTCCATTTCATCACTTAGACAATGTAAAGAATGAGATTAAAGATATTTTTTGTGTTTCTACTTTGTTCAGTAATTTTTAAAATTATGAAGGGCGTTTGAGTTTCATCAAATGCTTTTTCTGTATCAAAATATATGTGGTGCTTTATTTCTATATTCATGAGGGATGTTTATGATGGCTTTTATTCTTTGTCTAGTTTTGGTATAATATAGTTCTAGTGTTTGTAAAGTTTTCTTTGTGTTATCTATTTTCTGGAAGAAATTATATAGATTTATTTTACTTTTAAACTGTTTGATACAGTTTGTCAGGTAACAGTTTGGAGCTGGAGACATCTTTCTCAGTGTTTTTTAGAAAAAAGTATATGCAACTTAATAGACTGAGGGTGTTACAGAATCCTTATTTATTTATTTATGTTTTGGATGGATTTTGGTAGCTTGTACTTTTCAAGAAATTGTTCGGTTTCATTGGCGTTGTCAAATTTATGTGAATGGAGTCCTTTGTAATATTTTCCTGTTAGCCTTTTAATGGCTTTGGTAGCTGAAGTGGTTATACCCTCTTTTATTTATGATATTGATTACGTCATTTTTCTTTTCCTTTGTTATTGTGCTAGAAGTTTGTCAGTTATACTCTGCTGATCTTTTAAAATCTTGTTGTTTTTTTTTTTTAGTTTACTGGTTTTCATTATTTTTCTGCTTTCATTTTCATGGATCGCTGATCTTTATTTTCTTCCTGTGCTTCTTTTGAGTTTATGTTCTTCTTTTTGTGTTTCTTAAGATCGAAGCTTATTTATTTGAAACTTTTCTTCTCCTCTAGTGTGGTCATTAACTTTCTAAAATTTCTTCAAAGCACTGATTTAGTTGCATTCTACTAATTTTGGCATATTGTACTTTATTTCTATTCACTCTAGAATTTTTCTAATTTCTATCGAGTATTTCCCTTTGACTATTGGGTTTTTTTTTTTTTTTGAAGTATGTTTGTTGTTTTCCACATTAAAAAAATATTTATTTGTTTTATAGGGTCTTGCTATGCAGTTCAGACTCGTAGTGGTCCTCCTGCCTCAGCCTCCCCAGTGCTGAGATTACAGGCCTGGGCCACCACTGGCCAGCACAGCAGTGCCCAGGGTTCCAAGGCTGGCACGGCATGCAGATCTGGGGATTGAACTCAGATCTTTGTGCTTGCCAGGTAGGCACTTAGATACTGAGTTACCTCCCTGGCCCAGTATGGATCCCAGAGAACGTGGCACATCACCTGAAAATTATGTGTTCTGCTGTATTGTGGCAGTGTGTTCTCTGAGCACCAGTCCAGTGCAGGTGGTCAGTGGCATTATTTATTTATTCTACATCCTGTCTTATCTTATGTCTACCTGTTTTCCCATTACTAATGTGCTTTACCATCTGGTGAATTTTTCATTTCAGTATTTTTCAGTTTCTCTTCATTCATCTTTAGACCTTTTTTTTTCTTTCCTGTAATTTTTCTCTTGTTTCAGGTACCTTCACATTAATGTCTTGGATTGCGTTTAAAGTCTTTTTCTGTAGAACAGTCACCTCAAGTTTTCTGCATGTTATTTTTTTTTCCCCTTGGAAGCTGCTGTTTTCCTGTGATGAGGGTTTTTTTTTTTTAATTTTGTTCTGTATATTTAAATATAATCTTGTGAGATATTGGAATCTTGTTTGAAGAGAATGTAGATACTTTCTGTTTTAGCTAATGGTCAGTCCACAGGGTTTTTGTTTTGTTTTTGGCACATCCCCAAATCTTCACATGGGCTGTGCCTCAGCTCCAAGTCCAAAACATCTGTGGTGCTGTCTGGGCCAGCCCCTTTGTGCCGCCCAGGATGTTACCTGGTTTCAAGGTTTCAAGCTGTGGGTTTGCTGGTCAGGGTTTGATTCCCTTTTTTGCACTCCCTGATGAGACTAGGAGCTCACGCGAGTCTTTGTCAGTTTGCTTTCTCAGTGTCTCTCCTACCTCTTATCTCCCAAGTGCTTTCCATGGAGCTCCATTCTGCATGTGCCTGCTGCAAACCAGTATTTGAGCTCCCATTCTCTGGGCCTAATATGAGATGAGTTGACTGGAAGTATGGGGGCCCGGGGAATCAGAGTGGTGGGTGAGTTCCCTGGCTTGGGACCTCAGCTGCTAGTCAGGGAGAAGTAGGGTCCTGAGCTCAGAACCCTGCCTATGACTGGAATGGGACAAGAAAGGGAAAAGAAAGGGAAAGCCAGTGGTCCTCCTCTTTCTTCTTTCATGGAATGTTTCCAACTAGTTGGACTAGGGAAGAAGGTTGCTGTAGCTGTTTCTGCCATCCCCAGTGCACATCTGTGAGCCACCATGGTGTCTCCCCAAGTCGTTAGGGCATACTCCCTAGCCCCAGGATGTACTCAAAGCCCCTGGCCACTTTTCAGCTTACACTGGTATGATGGTAGGCAACAGGCCTCATTCTCAGTTCAGAAAATTGATTTGTGGTCCCCTACTTCGATTCACAGTTTACTTTTGAGTCTTTAGCTCCATGCATCCTAGTTATGATTTATAGATAGAATTCAGTTGCAGTCAGTAGGAGAGACAGGATGGATTGTGCTTACTCCATATTTTCCAGAATTAGAACTTATCTTTTTTTCCTTCACATAAACCAATTCATGTCACTCATTTGCTTAAAACTCAAAATATCTTCCCATAATGCTTAGAATAAAATCAATATTTTTCTATGACCTTTCCTCTGTCATTAATCTTAGGCCACTCTCTTCTTCACTTGTTCTGTGATCACACACTGTGGTTTAAGATTTTTGTATAATCACTTGCTCTTTCTGGAAAGCTCTCTTCTAAGACCTTCATAGGATTACTCCCTTGTCATTTGAGGCTCTAATAACAGGTCATTTCTTCATAGAGACCCTTGTTTGCCATCAAATCTGAAGTCATTTTTAACTTTCTGTTGGTATTTTCAGGAGATATACTTTATTTTCAAGAACTATTTGTGTTGTACTAGTTCTGTGCTCTGCTGCATATCACAGCTAGTTTTTACACTAGCAGTTACCATGACAACTAGATTTATGCAGGTGTAACCTGAGAGCAACTTACTTCAACCATACTGAGCATCTCTTCCTTTCTGGAATATGCTAAGTGGCTCACTTGAGGCTGCAGGATTGGATGAGTACAGATCTCCACTCTGCACAGTGTATGTGTGAAGTATGAAAACGGACCCCGCAGAGGAAAGCTTGACCAGTGAGAGCAAGAGTTGGTGGAGAAATGATCTCATCTGCTGTGTACTCAGGCACACAGTTCTAAAGAACGGTTCTGCACCCCCTCAGAAGGCCCAGAAAGGTAGCGCCCCAGCCACCCCAGGGGAAGCAGTTTGGTACCACGTGCCAACAACGTGTTGGTGTTATCTCTCTCCTCCTGCCAGTGTGTTCCCACCACCCCGCCTTGTGTGCTCTTCCCTAGCGCTGGCTTAATCCAAGCCCTTTGGAAGGCACTGCTTTAGGGCAGAGGCTAAGTTAAGGCAATAGTGTTCCAGTGACTTAAAAGTATTTCTTACAAAATATTTCAACTGTAAGAATAAGCAAAATGTCAAGGAGCTATCAGTATATCCACCATGCAGATCTATCAAATTTTAGCATTTCTCTGTATTGTATTTTCTGTAATATTGTGAAATTCTGTATATTCTTCCCTAAAACCACTTCTTTCTCACTCACAAGGCATGATTATTCTTCTTTTCTTTTCTTTTTTTCTTTTTCTTTTCTTTCTTTCTTTTTTTTTTTTTTTTTTTTTTGGTGGAACCGGGAATTGAACTCAGGCCTTTGCCCTTGCCAGGGAAGTACTTATTTCAGTGAGCCATCTTCTGTTTGATGTTTATGAACAATATATAGTATTTTAAAAAATGATAGACATGTTACTGTAAGCTATGTTCTATAACTAATTAGTCTAACATTATTAACACAAGACTGATGTATGGTAAATTAGATAGTTGGTGTTCAACTTGTTTCATCTCTGCCTAGGTTTCATTTAAGAACTATCCCATCAAATCTACTTTCCAGTTGATGTATATATTTTGTTAAAAACAGTTCTTTGTTTTATAAACCATGTCACCATGACATCCTTCAGGAATATTCAGTGAGCAGCATCCAGCTGTTGCTATCTGAAGTGGATCTGTCAGGTCAAAGTTTGTTCATGTGCAGTGTGACCAGAGAGCCTGCATTTCCACTTGCAAAGAGTCGTAGCAGTCTGTGCCCTGCTCACAGTGGGTGAGACCTCTCACTACAGCTGATGACATCTGTCCTGGTCCTGGCCAGGATTCAAATAGTTGCCATAGATTGAGTAGGAAATTGTATCTTAGAGTTTTATTTCTTTTTTTGTGGCTACTAGTTGGATTAAGCCTATGTTTCTATTTATTGATCTTTGGATTTCCTGTAATTTCAGTTGTCAATTCCTGTCCTTTGCTTAATTTTCTACTGAGTTATTTCTTATTGATTTATAGGCATTCTCCATAAATTCAGAATTCTAATTTGTCAGTTTATAGTAGTGCAAATACCCTTTCACGAGTCATTTGTCTTGCTTTGGTCTTTAATGTTTTTCATTAAAGGTCTTTATTCTAATGCAGCCAGTTTTTTTTCTTCTTCATGCTTTACATGTCTTCTAACTTATTTGAGAAATCCTTCTGTCTTTCTAGGTCATGAGCTGACCAATTGCTTCTTTTTAAAGATTTTATTTATTTAATTAAATGTAGGAAAATTTATTGGAGAATAGAAAAGGGGAATAAGAATAGCTCCTGAGAGACAGGGGTGGGAGTCCTGAATAGGTTGTCCAGAAGGGCTAAAATAATATTTATGTACCTAGTATTTGATCTACTTTGAATTTATTTTGCTCATGACATGAAGTAGGGCACACTTTTCTATCTGTCCATGTCATCATTTGTCACAGCACTCTTTATTGTATCTTTTAATTAATCAACATCTATGTCATGCTTCTGCTTCTGCTTCTGGGTTGTGTTTTCTTTCATTCATTTATTTTTCTACCACAGATCAGGACCAGCTCTAGCTTTGTAGCTTTTTTTGATACCCAGTAGGCCAAAGTTCTTCCAGAGATCTCCCTCATCATTGTTCTGTATTATATTTTTGGCCCTTTGAATAAAATTTAGAACATCATGTCACATTTTCCCCAAAACAAGACTTCGTTGGGAATCTTTTATTGAATTACATTAAATTTTTGGGTGCCAACCCTGGGGCACGCTGAGCCAATGACTGAGTCCAGGTGAGGCAGTACTCACCTGTAATCCCAGCACTGGAGAGCCTAAAAACAGGAGGATCACTGTAAGTCTGAACTGCATAGTGAGACCCTGTACCAAACACATTTAATTTTTTTTGTGTGTGTGGTAATTTTGGAAAATGGTGATTTCTGTGTTAGTCCCCTTCTGTGCTGGGGCAGATGACCTGGCGTGCATATCTTAAGGAAGGAGAGGCATATTCTGGCTCATGGTCTTGGAGGTCTGACTTTGGCCAGCTCCAAGCCTGAACCATCATGGCACAAGAACTCAGCAGAGGAAAGCTGCACCCTCTTGGCAGCAAGAAAGTAAAGAGAGAGGGAAAGCGAGAGAACTACACAGAGTGGAGTGGGTGAGGGGCAGGATGCCCTTCCGAGAGTGCCCCAGGGTCTTCTGTGACCCAGTGGAGACGGCAAGCCCAGTAAGCTTTGGTCTCATCTATGCCTTGGGCTGTTGATGAGGTTAATGCCTCACGATCTGCGTGGTATGTTTCCCTGGCCCCTGATCCTCTCCCCAGCTTGGCCCCAGTGCCCCACTGCAGTTGTGCTCTGCCGTGTAGCTGAGCCTTTGCTCCCTTCTTGAAGCCCAGCAAGTCTGTCCTACAAAGGCTTGTTCTCATCCTAGTTCTTCCAGGAAGCTTTCTTGGACTCCCTGTTCTTCAGAAAGATGGAGTCTGAAAAAATAAAAGCAAAAAGCAAACAAGACTTAGAAGTAAACCCTGTGCTCAAACAGAGCTTGAACCTTAAAGAAAATCAAAGTGATTTGGAAAGATACACAGAGCAAATGATATTATGTTGGGCCCCAAATGCTCCCGCAGTCTGGGAAAGGGAATTAATTTATGAGTAACAGATAGAAAACAAAGATCTACCAATATATCATCATGTCAACAATTAGAAGGAATAGAAACACTAGGTCCCGACGCCCCCACACTCAGACAGTGAGTCAGAAAAACAATGAGAACGAAAATGTCCTGTGTATTGATGCTGCTCATTCTGGTGCTGTTTCCTACGTACTGAGTTCTGCAAGTGAAAACAACATTTATTTGAGTCTTTTATTTCAGGATTAAAAAATCACCTCAATTTCTCCCATCTGATAAATGTATATGTTTCCATTGCTGGTGAAAGATTTTGCTGTGATTAAAGATTTCATGAAGTTATGACACAGGCAGAATAGATCTTTATTCTTGGGAGCTCATTTTTCTGTGAGCTGAGTAAAGAGGCCTCTTGTAGGCAGCTGTCAGAACTACTGAGTATTTTCCAGGTGCTGAAGCTTGGGGGCATTCATTGCCACCCAGGGCTCCAGAATCAGCCCACATGAACTTGCCACCTGAAGGTGGGCAGTACCACGTTTACACCAATGTCTGCCCCCAAATGGTGACACTGTGCTTCTGCCTTTGTCCTCCCTTCAGAGGTCACACATGCATGCCCTGAGAAATTGGTACTTCACAGGTGCCCTGGCCTTTGGGTAGGGTACATGTCTATCTGTGAATGTGTGTGGGCCCTGAGCATACCAGGACTGTCCCTCAGTTTCCTCTCTGGAGAGAGCAGTGGATAGGTGTGGTCTTGGAAAGCTGTGAAAGCAAAGGATCTTGAACTCTAAGCCTGCAATCCTGGTCATCACCCCAGGACCTTGGTCCCCTTCTGAGCCTCCTCTTCCTTGTGGGAAGTGTGGCATGGATGGCTCCCTCCTGGTACAGCCACAGGGTGTGGGCGGTGAGGCCTGTCCTCCTGCCCTTTGGCTTGGCTTTCCTGTCAAGTGGAAAAGCCTTACCTCCACATGGGGAGTGCATTTGCAATTCGAGTGCCATTTGAAAGGTCATGTTTTGAAGTTACACAGGCTGGAAATGATGAGAGCACAGATCGTTGCCTGATTACTGGCCCCTTTCAGTTACTGTGCCCCTTTAAGGAGGAACGATGCTGCAGCTGCTCAGGTGCTGTCATCTTTGTCTACTGTCTTGGCTCTGGTCATGCTGTTTAAATCAGTAAACATCTATTGATTATCTGTCACATGCAAGCTGTGATACTTGATCTTTGGAGTACTGTGTTAGGTGTAGGCAGGCATTCAACTGAAATGGAAATCTAACAAATAGTGACTAATACAAATGAAGCATGTGTTGTTGGCTTTTAAAAAATATTTCACTCTTATAGCTAATAAGTCTAGAGGGGAAGAGGCAGTGTGGGAGTGCAACCATTCTCTGGGTTCTCAGGCTGCTTCCGGCTGCTCCTCTGCCATCTGCAGCCTGAGCTTTCCTCCTGTGTGTCTCTGAATGTTGTCGAGTTTCAAGGCATCCAACTCACTTCTCGGGTAGAGAGGAAAGGAACATGGAGGCTATGGGGTAGAAGCTGTCTCCTCTCAAGGCAGTGTTCTCTGTCTGGCACGCAAGTCTCCAAAACCTGTCTTGTTGGTTAGAACTTTACTGCAGGTGCCGCCCCATTGCTGCAAGCACCAGTGGAACTTGGCTATCTATTCCTCATCTCCCAAAGAATGAGGTTCCAAGCGGGTGGCCAGTTAAGCTGTGTCATCTGTCACAGGTGAACAGCAGGGAGCTATTTCAGGGTGGGAAGCTCTTAGTGGTATCTGTATAAGCACTCATGATCTGGTTCTTTGTGATCTGGTTTCCACGTCTTGCTTGTCATCTAATAGCTGATGGGGTCTCATCTCATCAATGAGAGAAGTAACTAAGACGCACTTTTCTCACTGCTGATACAGTTCCTCACTTGGATATCACCTTCACTGAGTGACACCATGTGTCAGGGGTGGGCGTGATGTTTGAGCTTGGCTTCTAGTTCTTGCCATATGCCAAGGCTTGGAGAATTAAATTGCTTTCCAAGGTCACTTGCTTTGTAAAGGCTGAGTTGTAAGCATCTCCCCCTAGGCACAAGGAAGAACCTGTTGCACAAATTCAGTGTCCAGAATTGACATTGTTGTTCAGATGAGTATTTGTGTTCATGGGCACTTAGGAAAAGGTAAAATCGCTTCTGCACATCTTCAAAGAATGGAAAATTCTTAGAGGAAAGAAAAGGGAACAGTTATTCCACTTGGGCTGTCAGAGCATTCTGAACTTTCTCTTCTTCTGCACATAGCACTCGGCAGTGCCACTTGCTCCTGGACGTCTTCAACTCGACAGAGCACGAGCTGACAGTCAGCGCCAGGCGCAACGAGGAGCTCATCCTTCACTCCGGGGAGTGCCAGCGGTAAGTGCCCTGTGCAGAGGGAGCGTGCCAGCAGGAGCGTGGTCAGGGCTGTGGCATGTCCTGAGCAGACAGAACTCGCCAGTGATTTGGAGCAGATGACTCCTTATGTGGGACCTGGCCACTCCCCACACCAGGAAAGTGCCTCTGACCCTCACCTACATTTGGGGAAATACCTGTTGATGAAATTATAGGTGAAATAATTTTTAAAAATTTATTGAAAAATATTTAAAACATACAAAAATTAAACTAACATATCTATATGTTGCACTTAAGCAGTTTTCTATATTTGCTCTTGATCTCTCCTTCTTTCTGCCACTCTGTTTCTCTCTCTGTCTCTCTCTGTTTTTTTCTCTCCTTCATTTTCAAGAAATAGCATTTTTTTAAAAAACAGCTGACTTTTACATTAGGGGAATGCAATAGGGGACTGCAAATCCAAAACCAAACCACGAGGAGATCTTGTCACACATCAGAATGGTTACGTTCAAAATGACAACAATGACCGTTGGTGAGTATGTGAAGCAACTGGAACTTTACTTGTTGGCAGGAGTATGAAATAGTGCTATCCTTGTGAAAAAGATTCTGGCACTTTCTTAAAAAACTAAATATATCCTTTGCCCAGTGATTGCAATCCTAGTTACTTATTCAAGAAAAATTAAAACATATGCCATAATTATAGAAAGGCCTATACAATAATGTTCCTAAGCCAAAAAATAGAAAAAAATGTTAGTAATTCTTACAGAAGAAGGCATAAACAATAGGTGGCATTTTCCTACAAACAGAGTAGTACCAGAAAACAAAAAAAAGAGAATGACTTACTCATATGAGAGACTGTCAAATCTCAGGAGTTTCATGGGAAGTAAAAGGAACCTTATACTTTTAAAAGTAAAAGGAGTGTGTGTCGGGTGATTACATTCGTGTGATACCCTGGCAAGAGCAGACTGTCTTCAGTGGAAAGAGTGAGGACATCAGTTATCCCTGAGGGACTGGTATGGGTTTGGCACAGAATGGGCAGAAGGTAATTTTCTGGGTGATGATCAAGTAGGATAACTCAGGGGCTTGAGGTATACAAATGTATATACTTGACAAAACCCAGAATGTATTCAATTCTAACTTATGCCTTTCCCTATGTCTGAATTTTATATCAAAAGAAAAAAATTGGTCAACAGATTTTTGAGCTTTATTAAAGCTCAAATACATGGATTTGGGGTTCTGTCTTAGTTTCTTGTTGCTGGAACAAAAACCCTACACCTCCACATTACAGGAAGAAAAGCTCATTTCATCTCACACTTTATCTCAGCCCCTAGTTGGGTGGCTCCATGCCAGAGAAGCATGGTGGAAGGCCATGGCAGATAAGAAGCAGCGGCCTTCCCCTTGCTTCCCCTTTAATTCTACCTAGGGTATAAGCCTGTTGGTTGGTGCCATTCATACCCAAGGTGGGTCTTCCTTCTGCAGTAAATCCACCCTCCACACCCAGCTATGTTAAAGCAAACAATGGACTAACTGAAAATCACTGCTCCAAGATCCAGGACCATACACCCATGACCTATCTAGTCACTGCTCAAAGCCCCACCTATGAGGCTGTGCCTATGATGGGAGACATCTAGATACAAACTGTAACAGGTCTATGATGTCTACAGTAGTCTTTGAATTGCATGGCAGATCAGATAGTTAAAAAATAGGCAGAGAGAAGGGCACAGGGACAGACAGACAAATGGAGAGCCATGTTCCCAATGGACATGCCGAGTATTCACTGTGACATGCTTTCAACTTTGTTTTTGAGCGCTTTCAAAAGAAAATGTTGGGCTGTCAAACCATACATTTTTATGTAAAAGATGAGCAAGGTAATGATCCTGAGAAACTTCAGAA